>CAVMKG010000633.1:5000-17500 GCA_963682025.1 Cordilura impudica
TTAATTTTTAATTTTTTAATTTTTAATTTTTAAATTTTAATTTTTAATTTTTAATTTTTAATTTTTAATTTTTAATTTTTAATTTTTAATTTTTAATTTTTAATTTTTAATTTTTAATTTTTAATTTTTTAATTTTAATTTAATTTTTAATTTTTAATTTTTAATTTTTAATTTTTAATTTTAATTTTTAATTTTTAATTTTTAATTTTTAATTTTTAATTTTTAATTTTTAATTTTTAATTTTTAATTTTTAATTTTTAATTTTTAATTTTTAATTTTTAATTTTTAATTTTTAAATTTTAATTTTTAATTTTTAGTTTAATTTTTAGTTTTTATTTTTAATTTTTAATTTTTAATTTTTAATTTTTAATTTTTAATTTTTAATTTTTAATTTTTAATTTTTAATTTTTAATTTTAATTTTTAATTTTAATTTTTAATTTTTAATTTTTAATTTTTAATTTTTAATTTTTAATTTTTAATTTTTAATTTTTAATTTTTAATTTTTAATTTTTAATTTTTAATTTTTAATTTTTAATTTTTAATTTTTAATTTTTAATTTTTAATTTTTAATTTTTAATTTTTAATTTTTAATTTTTAATTTTTAATTTTTAATTTTTAATTTTTAATTTTTAATTTTTAATTTTTAATTTTTAATTTTTAATTTTTAATTTTTAATTTTTAATTTTTAATTTTTAATTTTTAATTTTTAATTTTTAATTTTAATTTTTAATTTTTAATTTTTAATTTTTAATTTTTAATTTTTAAATTTTTAATTTTTAATTTTTAATTTTTAATTTTTAATTTTTAATTTTTAATTTTTAATTTTTAATTTTAATTTTTAATTTTTAATTTTTAATTTTTAATTTTTAATTTTTAATTTTTAATTTTTAATTTTTAATTTTTAATTTTTAATTTTTAATTTTTAATTTTTAATTTTTAATTTTTAATTTTAATTTTTAATTTTTAATTTTTAATTTTTAATTTTTAATTTTTAATTTTTAATTTTTAATTTTTAATTTTTAATTTTTAATTTTTAATTTTTAATTTTTAATTTTTAATTTTTAATTTTTAATTTTTAATTTTTAATTTTTAATTTTTAATTTTAATTTTTAATTTTTAATTTTTAATTTTTAATTTTAATTTTTAATTTTTAATTTTTAATTTTTAATTTTTAATTTTTAATTTTTAATTTTTAATTTTTAATTTTTAATTTTTAATTTTTAATTTTTAATTTTTAATTTTTAATTTTTAATTTTTAATTTTTAATTTTTAATTTTTAATTTTTAATTTTTAATTTTTAATTTTTAATTTTTAATTTTTAATTTTTAATTTTTAATTTTTAATTTTTAATTTTTAATTTTTAATTTTTAATTTTTAATTTTTAATTTTTAATTTTTAATTTTTAATTTTTAATTTTTAATTTTTAATTTTTAATTTTTAATTTTTAATTTTTAATTTTTAATTTTTAATTTTTAATTTTTAATTTTTAATTTTTAATTTTTAATTTTTAATTTTTAATTTTTAATTTTTAATTTTTAATTTTTAATTTTTAATTTTTAATTTTTAATTTTTAATTTTTAATTTTTAATTTTTAATTTTTAATTTTAATTTTTAATTTTTAATTTTTAATTTTTAATTTTTAATTTTTAATTTTTAATTTTTAATTTTTAATTTTTAATTTTTAATTTTTAATTTTTAATTTTTAATTTTTAATTTTTAATTTTTAATTTTTAATTTTTAATTTTTAATTTTTAATTTTTAATTTTTAATTTTTAATTTTTAATTTTTAATTTTTAATTTTTAATTTTTAATTTTTAATTTTTAATTTTTAATTTTTAATTTTTAATTTTTAATTTTTAATTTTTAATTTTTAATTTTTAATTTTTAATTTTTAATTTTTAATTTTTAATTTTTAATTTTTAATTTTTAATTTTTAATTTTTAATTTTTAATTTTAATTTTTAATTTTTAATTTTTAATTTTTAATTTTTAATTTTTAATTTTTAATTTTTAATTTTTAATTTTTAATTTTTAATTTTTAATTTTTAATTTTTAATTTTTAATTTTTTATTTTTAATTTTTAATTTTTTATCTTTAATTTTTAATTTTTAATTTTTAATTTTTAATTTTTAATTTTTAATTTTTAATTTTTAATTTTTAATTTTTAATTTTTAATTTTTAATTTTTAATTTTTAATTTTTAAATTTTAATTTTTAATTTTTAATTTTTAATTTTTAGTTTTTAATTTTTAAATTTTAATTTTTAATTTTTAATTTTTAATTTTTAGTTTTTATTTTTAATTTTTAATTTTTAATTTTTAATTTTTAATTTTTAATTTTAAATTTTTAATTTTTAATTTTTAATTTTTAATTTTTAATTTTTAATTTTCAATTTTTAATTTTTAATTTTTAATTTTTAATTTTTAATTTTTAATATTTAATATTTAATTTTTAATTTTTAATTTTTAATTTTTAATTTTTAATTTTTAATTTTTAATTTTTAATTTTTAATTTTTACTTTTTAATTTTTAATTTTTAATTTTTAATTTTTAATTTTTAATTTTTAATTTTTAATTTTTAATTTTTAATTTTTAATTTTTAATTTTTAATTTTCAATTTTTAATTTTTAATTTTTAATTTTTAATTTTTAATTTTTAATTTTTAATTTTTAATTTTTAATTTTTAAGTTTTAATTTTTAATTTTTAATTTTTAATTTTTCATTTTTAATTTTTAATTTTTAATTTTTAATTTTTAATTTTTAATTTTTAATTTTTAATTTTTAATTTTTAATTTTTAATTTTTAATTTTTAATTTTTAATTTTTAATTTTTAATTTTAATTTTTAATTTTTAATTTTTAATTTTTAATTTTTAATTTTTAATTTTTAATTTTTAATTTTTAATTTTTAATTTTTAATTTTTAGTTTTTAATTTTTAATTTTTAATTTTTAGTTTTTAATTTTTAATTTTTAATTTTTAATTTTTAATTTTTAATTTTTAATTTTTAATTTTTAATTTTTAATTTTTAATTTTTAATTTTTAATTTTTAATTTTTAATTTTTAATTTTTAATTTTTAATTTTTAATTTTTAATTTTTAATTTTTAATTTTTAATTTTTAATTTTTAATTTTTAATTTTTAATTTTTAATTTTTAATTTTTAATTTTTAATTTTTAATTTTTAATTTTTAATTTTTAATTTTTAATTTTTAATTTTTAATTTTTAATTTTTAAATTTTAATTTTTAATTTTTAATTTTTAATTTTTAATTTTTAATTTTTAATTTTTAATTTTTAATTTTTAATTTTTAATTTTTAATTTTAATTTTTAATTTTTAATTTTTAATTTTTAATTTTTAATTTTTAATTTTTAATTTTTAATTTTTAATTTTTAATTTTTAATTTTTAATTTTTAATTTTTAATTTTTAATTTTTAATTTTTAATTTTTAATTTTTAATTTTTAATTTTTAATTTTTAATTTTTAATTTTTAATTTTTAATTTTTAATTTTTAATTTTTAATTTTTAATTTTTAATTTTTAATTTTTAATTTTTAATTTTTAATTTTTAATTTTTAATTTTTAATTTTTAATTTTTAATTTTTAATTTTTAATTTTTAATTTTAATTTTTAATTTTTAATTTTTAATTTTTAATTTTTAATTTTTAATTTTTAATTTTTAATTTTTAATTTTTAATTTTTAATTTTTAATTTTTAATTTTTAATATTTAATTTTTAATTTTTAATTTTTAATTTTTAATTATTAATTTTTAATTTTTAATTTTTAATTTTTAATTTTTAATTTTTAATTTTTAATTTTTAATTTTTAGCTTTTAATTTTTAATTTTTAAATTATTTCTAATTTCTAATTTTTAATTTTTAATTTTTAATTTTTAATTTTTAATTTTTAATTTTTAATTTTTAATTTTTAATATTGAATTTTTAATTTTTAATTTTTAATTTTTAGTTTTTAATTTTTGATTTTTAATTTTTAATTTTTAATTTTTAATTTTTAATTTTTAGTTTTAAATTTTTAATTTTTAATTTTTTATTTTTTATTTTTAATTTTTAATTTTTAATTTTAAATTTTTAATTTTTAATTTTTAATTTTTAATTTTTAGTTTTTAATTTTAATATTTAATTTTTAAATTTTAATTTTGTAGACGTTGGTTTATTTTATAAAATAATTTTATTTATTATTTTAAAATATTTGCCGTAGCGTACAAATTTGTGTTGAAAAGGTGAATAATTAACTAAATTCTGCACTGTCTTCCTGAAACTACACAAAGAGCAATAAACACGTTAGCATGTTTGACTATAGGCGAGGCTTGTGTACAATATTGTGTCTTATGTATGCCGGCAACTAGCGTTTCCAAACAAACACACAAACGCAATATTTCCCTTATAGTACAATGAAACCAGCAACTATCGCTGCTAAATCTCATTGCGCTATCAACATTACCTCGCCGATCGTCAAACAAGAAATGAGAAAACTCTTCTAGCATCGCGCCTTTTATACAAAAATTCTGACAATTAAGAAACTAACTCAGCTGACAGTGACAGAAACAAATTAAATGAACAGGGTTGTATTAAAAGGTAGTAAAACGAAAGTAAGTAAAAACAGAATGAAGGCTAAGCTAAAGGCTACAATAATGTTAGTGTGTGAAAATATAATGAATTGTATTGTTTTTAGTAATAAAATATGCACTGCTACATTCTCCCCCTTTGATGTATGGACATCGTCCCGATAATGCGTCAACAATCAGTCCTGGAAACTTTTCGGACGTCCTCTCCTACGGATTGGATGAACCGGTGCCGGTGCCGGTGATTCTCCAGAGCTTCTATATAAGGTGAGATGCGATGCATGATATGTTCCCAATGGAACGTTTGGATCATCAGGTGATGCGACTTCGAACATCGAAGAACCAATTTTATTGGTGATAACATATGGTCCATCTCGCTTAGGTATAAACTTGGCTGTTATACCTTTTGATGCCTGGCTGAGGACATGAGTAGTTACCAGAACTTGTGTACCAACGTTAAAATCTGGTTGAGCGCGTCGTTGTTGATCTACATACGTCTTGTTACGATCTTGGGTCTGCTGTTCAACCTCTTTGGCATCCTTATAAACATTTAGCAAGTTCTTCAGGTATGGGGTGATTTGGGGTATAAAGGTTTCGCTTTCAAGTATAGCACGAACATCATGTTGCACATCATCAAGTGTACGTAATTCTCGACCGAATGTGAGATACGCTGCCGAGAAACCAGAACTTTGACACTTAGCAGTATTCATTGCAAAACGGATGGCGGATAGATTCTGGTCCCATTGATTATGATGCTTTTGGACAAGAATTCCAAGTTGCACCTTCATATCTCGGTTCTTGCGCTCCACGGGATTGGCTTCGGGGTGATATAGCGGCGTAAAGAGCTGCGTTATACCAAGACAATACGATACCTTCTGCATAATTGCATAAATAAACTGCACACCGTTATCGGTCTTCATTCGTCTTGGCATACCATACCGGAAAAAGATTTCGTCAATTAAAATTTTAGCGCAAACTTCAGCAGTGGCCTCCTTCAAGGGAAAAATTTCTATCCAGCGGCTTGCAACATCCTCAACAATCAGTATCCACTGAAAACCATTATCGGTTTGGGGTAGATGACCAAATAAATCCACGGCTACGACTTCAAAACGTTGTCTGCTACTTGTTGTTTGCAACAACCCCACCGGTTTCATATTTGAAGCCTGAAAGCGTTGGCATTCAATACATTGCCTAATGTGTTTCGATATCTCAGCACGCATGCCAGGCCAAAAATAACGTGTGGCAATACGAGAAATTGTACGATCTATACCATAATGACCAGCTGTTCTATCATCATGGTATTCTTTGAGTATTTCACTGCGTTGTTGAACAGGAACCACAAACTGGGCATCATCGACATCATCATTGCCATAGCAGTAAAGTACACCTTCGTTCATAACATAACCTCTGTTAATCCAGCGTAGTGCGTTTTCATCTTCTGCTTCGACGACAAAATTATCTGTTCAATGTAGGTATCTTGAAGCTGATTTTCTCGAATTTGACTTGGAGTTCTGTGTGGAATATCAACATGAAATGCACAAATGCAATTTTCATTGGTTTCGTGGTCTCCAGAACATGGAGGACGGGAGAACATATCAGCTACTGCGTTGGATTTGCCGGGGGTATATTCAATCATAAAGTTGTATCGCCCATCTGGCCAGACGACCGGATGGCGATTTTACGGTAAGAAGCCATTTTAAAGGCTGGTGGTCAGTCAAAAGCTTGATTTCCTCACCTTCTATGTAGCCACGAAACTTTGCGCATGCCCAAACGATAGCAAGAGCCTCCCGCTCCGTTGTCGAGTAATTTCGTTCGGCACTAGTAAGTAAGCGGCTCGCATATTCGATGGGATGCTCTTCTGCACCCTCCCCTGGAGTAAAACTGCCCCCAGAGCGTAAGCACTGGCGTCCGTTTTCAGAACATAAGATTTTCCGTCTTGTGCCTGCTTAAGAACAGGTGATGTAATGAGTTTTTCCTTCAATGTCTGGAACGAATTACGCTGCGAAGGGCCCCATTCCCATACGGCATTCTTCTTAGTCAAATCAGTAAGCGGCTTGGCTATTGTAGCATAATTTTCAATGAACCTTCTGTACCATGAACAGGTTTGTATAAAGGAAATCAGCTCCTTAACATTCTTAGGTCCCTTTCTTTGGCCAATTGCACACGTTTTCTCTGGATCCACCGAAATACCATCAGTGGAAAGAATATGACCAAGATATTTCACATGTGGGCAACAAAAGCGACATTTGGATTCATTGATCCTCAACTTGAATTGCATCAATCTTTCAAAAACAGCCTCTAGGTCTTCTAAATGTTTCTGGAATGTTGGTGAACAAACGATAAAACCGTCCAAATACGCTAACAAATCTACTTTAGTCATATTAGACTTAAAACGATCAATGAGTCGCTGGAATGTCGCGGGTGCATTTCGCAACCCGAACGGCATACGTTTAAAGCGATAAGTTCCAAATGGAGTAATTAGGCAGGTTTTATCACGGTCGTTTTCTGCCACACCAACCTGATAGTAGCCACTTTGAAGATCCAATGTGGTCATAAATTTGGTGCTTTTCGCTGCATGAAGCAGGTCATCCATACGGGGTAAAGGATATCGATCTGGTAACGTTATACTATTCAATTTACGATAGTCAACGCAGACCCGTATTCCACCATCACGTTTTGGAACCATAACAACAGGGGAGCTCCAGGCCGATTCACATTCCTCAATAACATCGATCTCTAGCATTTTATCAATTTCGAGCTTCAGTTCGCGTACTTTTGCAAATGACATGCGATATGGCTGGGACGATATGGGCTCATGATCACCAGTGTTGATTGTATGAATTGCATATGGAGTCGGCTCACCTAAACCACTGAAAACAGCACCATGTTTTTGTAAAAGTTCATCCAGTTTTACTTTTTCACCACCCGACAAATTAGAACCATCTGTTGATTTTAAAATTTTAAAATCTACTGAATAAAGCTTGGTGAAAATCACTTCGTTGTACTCTTCAGCATTCCGGGCTGGTTGAACACCAGAAAACAAGTGGGATGATTGATTACGGTCAGGTGTCACTACATCAGCAGGTAAAGAATTTCTGAAAATCGCCTGAATAGAGTGTGGGGAGTAGTCAGATGTTTCCGTGATATCTGGACCAAAATTTTCAAAATCAGAAATATACGTAGAAGGAACAACTTTATGTTTTGGCGTTTCAATTACGTCATTTGTTGATTTGCGCTTCTGAGTGTTTTCTGATACATCTTTCGACTTATTTCCACAAACTTTTATAGTTTCCATCAGATTCAGTTCCGCTCGATTTGCAAAATCATATTGTTGACACGGGTTACCTTCGAAAAACCAATATTTCTGGGCCATATTCAACACGATACCAACTTGCACCATGAAATCCGCTCCTATAAGCGTACGATTATCTGATGCATTAGGAAGAATCAGAAATTTGATATTTAAACACCTTCCACCAATAACGATTTTGCATATAGTTGACAAACAACTTTGTAGACTCTTACTGCCATCCGCAAGAGATACGTCACAAGTAACTGTTTGGTATTGACTGTTATTATAATCAAGTAAACGTTTCAAATTCTGACTGGCAACACTTGTACGTGCTCCAGTATCAAAAATGGCCTGATCCGGGATTCCAAATACCTGCTGGGACATCTCGGCCAATGGAATCGCTTGTCAAAGCATTAAAATTTACAAAGGAGGCACCACCGTCGTTTTTAACAGGCCTTTTCGAACAATTCTGGCAGTTAGCGCGCGTAACACCTGGTGCATTGCATCCATAGCATGCTAGTTTGGGCTTGCCTACAACGGCAACAGCAGCATCACGAGCTTCCTTTGCAGCTCCCTGTTCCTTAAAACACTTTTCACGTGTGTGTCCCTTTTTATGACAAAAGCTACAGCGTACGGCACCACGCTCCACGACTGCGCTCATTTAAAATAAGTTCCCTTTCTCTAGCCTCGGCTAGAAGTTCCGTAAAAGTATTTACCTTACTACGATTTATTCGCTCCCGTATATTTGCGTGCAATTTACCAAATAATATGTCAATTTGCGTTGCTTCTGTCGGTATTTCCGTTAATTGAGCAAACAATGCGCGTTTCTTGCAAATAAATGAATCAGTTGGTTCGTCTTTTTGTTGTTTCACGTCACAAATTTCTGCATAAATACGCCATGCAGGTTTAGCTGGACAAAAAGATTCCCGCAACAAACGTGTTACATCATCAAACGTAGCAGCTTGAGACTTTACGCCACGCCACCACTCCGCTGCCTCACCTTCCAAAAGTATAGGCATACCGTTTATTGCATCACTATCATTAATTTTCTCCACTGCCTTAAACGTAGTCACTGCAGAAATAAATTACTCCACTTTACTTGCATTGCGTTCCCATTGTACCGCGACGAACACGTAGTAAACGATCCAATTCTTACGTTGCATGTTACCACAGCCTGCATCAATGCATTAAACTGCTCTGTAGTAAGATTTGCCATATTATTTAAACGAGGGCTCCGACGAACGGTTGCTTCAGAGTTTTCGCAGAAATTAGCCACGATGTTGGGCGCCAATTGTAGACCTTGGTTTATTTTATAAAATAATTTTATTTATTATTTTAAAATATTTGCCGCAGCGTACAAATTTGTGTTGAAAAGGTGAATAATTAACTAAATTCTGCACTGTCTTCCTG
The DNA here is from genome assembly GCA_963682025.1 of Cordilura impudica. Taxonomy (NCBI): domain Eukaryota; kingdom Metazoa; phylum Arthropoda; class Insecta; order Diptera; family Scathophagidae; genus Cordilura; species Cordilura impudica. Next base: position 14,279 of record CAVMKG010000633.1, read on the forward strand.
AAACTACACAAAGAGCAATAAACACGTTAGCATGTTTGACTATAGGCGAGGCTTGTGTACAACAATGGTACTATATTGTGTCTTATGTATGCCGGCAACTAGCGTTTCCAAACAAACACACAAACGCAATATTTCCCTTATATTACAATGAAACCAGCAACTATCGCTGCTAAATCTCATTGCGCTATCAACCTTACCTCGCCGATCGTCAAACAAGAAATGAGAAAATTCTTCTAGCATCGCGCCTTTTATACAAAAATTCTGACAATTAAGAAACTAACTCAGCTGACAGTGACAGAAACAAATTAAATGAACAGGGTTGTATTAAAAGGTAGTAAAACGAAAGTAAGTAAAAACAGAATGAAGGCTAAGCTAAAGGCTACAATAATGTTACTGTGTGAAAATATAATGAATTGTATTATTTTTAGTAATAAAATATGCACTGCTACAATTTTATATTTTAAAATTTAAATTTTAATTTTTAATTTTCAATTTTTAATTTTTAATTTTTAATTTTTATTTTTAATTTTTAATTTTTAAATTTTTAATTTTTAATTTTTAATTTTTAATTTTTAATTTTTAATTTTTAATTTTTATTTTCTAATTTTTGATTTTTAATTTTTAAATTTTAATTTTTAGTTTTTAATTTTTAATTTTTGATTTTTAATTTTTTATTTTTAATTTTTAATTTTTAATTTTCAATTTTTAATTTTTAATTTTTAATTTTTAATTTTTAATTTTTAATTTTTAATTTTTAATTTTTAATTTTTAATTTTTAATTTTTAATTTTTAATTTTTAATTTTTAATTTTTAATTTTTAATTTTTAATTTTTAATTTTTAATTTTTAATTTATAATTTTTAATTTTTAATTTTTAATTATTAATTTTTAATTTTTATTTTTAATTTTTAATTTTAATTTTTAATTTTTAATTTTTAATTTTTAATTTTTAATTTTTAATTTTTAATTTTAATTTTTAATTTTTAATTTTTAGTTTTTAATATTTAATATTTAATTTTTAATTTTTAATTTTTAATTTTTAATTTTTAATTTTTAATTTTCAATTTTTAATTTTTAATTTTTAATTTTTAATTTTTAATTTTTAATTTTTAATTTTTAATTTTTAATTTTTAATTTTTAATTTTTAATTTTTAATTTTTAATTTTTAATTTTTAATTTTTAATTTATAATTTTTAATTTTTAATTTTTAATTATTAATTTTAAATTTTTAATTTTTAATTTTTTATTTTTAATTTTTAATTTTTAATTTTTAATTTTTATTTTTTAATTTTTAATTTTTAATTTTTAATTTTTAATTTTTAATTTTTAATTTTTAATTTTTAATTTTAATTTTTAATTTTTAATTTTTAATTTTTAATTTTTAATTTTAATTTTTAATTTTTAATTTTTAATTTTTAATTTTTAATTTTTAATTTTTAATTTTTAATTTTTAATTTTTAATTTTTAATTTTTAATTTTTAATTTTTAATTTTTAATTTTTAATTTTTAATTTTTAATTTTTAATTTTTAATTTTTAATTTTTAATTTTTAATTTTTAATTTTTAATTTTTAATTTTTAATTTTTAATTTTTAATTTTTAATTTTTAATTTTTAATTTTTAATTTTTAATTTTTAATTTTTAATTTTTAATTTTTAATATTTAATTTTTAATTTTTAATTTTTAATTTTAATTTTTAATTTTTAATTTTTAATTTTTAGTTTTAATTTTTAATTTTTAATTTTTAATTTTTAATTTTTAATTTTTAATTTTTAATTTTTAATTTTTAATTTTTAATTTTAATTTTTAATTTTTAATTTTTAATTTTTAATTTTTAATTTTTAATTTTTAATTTTTAATTTTTAATTTTTAATTTTTAATTTTTAATTTTTAATTTTTAATTTTTAATTTTTAATTTTTAATTTTTAATTTTTAATTTTTAATTTTCAATTTTTAATTTTTAATTTTTAATTTTTAATTTTTAATTTTTAATTTTTAATTTTTAATTTTTAATTTTTAATTTTTAATTTTTAATTTTTAATTTTTAATTTTTAATTTTTAATTTTTAATTTTTAATTTTTAATTTTTAATTTTTAATTTTTAATTTTTAATTTTTAATTTTTAATTTTTAATTTTTAATTTTTAATTTTTAATTTTTAATTTTTAATTTTTAATTTTTAAATTTTAATTTTAATTTTAATTTTTAATTTTTAATTTTTAATTTTTAATTTTTAATTTTAAATTTTTAATTTTTATTATTAATTATTAATTTTTAATTTTTAATTTTTAATTTTTAATTTTTAATTTTTAATTTTTAATTTTTAATTTTTAATTTTTATTTTTAATTTTTAATTTTTAATTTTTAATTTTTAATTTTTAATTTTTAATTTTTAATTTTTAATTTTTAATTTTTAATTTTTAATTTTTAATTTTTAATTTTTAATTTTTAATTTTTAATTTTTAATTTTTAATTTTTAATTTTTAATTTTTAATTTTTAATTTTTAATTTTTAATTTTTAATTTTTAATTTTTAATTTTTAATTTTAATTTTTAATTTTTAATTTTTAATTTTTAATTTTTAATTTTTAATTTTTAACTTTTAATTTTTAATTTTTAACTTTTAATTTTTAATTTTTAATTTTTAATTTTTTATTTTTAATTTTTAATTTTTAATTTTTAATTTTTAATTTTTAATTTTTAATTTTTAATTTTTAATTTTTAATTTTTAATTTTAATTTTTAATTTTTAATTTTTAATTTTTAATTTTTAATTTTAATTTTTAATTTTTAATTTTTAATTTTTAATTTTTAATTTTCAATTTTTAATTTTTAATTTTTAATTTTTAATTATTAATTATAAATTTTTAATATTTAGTTTTTAATTTTTAATTTTTAATTTTTAATTTTTAATTTTTAATTTTTAATTTTTAATTTTTAATTTTTAATTTTTAATTTTTAATTTTTAATTTTTAATTTTTAATTTTTAATTTTTAATTTTTAATTTTTAATTTTTAATTTTTACTTTTTAATTTTTAATTTTTAATTTTTAATTTTTAATTTTTAATTTTTAATTTTTAATTTTTAATTTTTAATTTTTTAATTTTTAATTTTAATTTTTAATTTTTAATTTTAATTTTTAATTTTTAATTTTTAATTTTTAATTTTTATTTTTAATTTTTAATTTTTAATTTTAATTTTTAATTTTTAATTTTTAATTTTTAATTTT
>CAVMKG010000633.1:37500-40451 GCA_963682025.1 Cordilura impudica
TTTAATTTTTAATTTTTAATTTTAATTTTTAATTTTTAATTTTTAATTTTTAATTTTTAATTTTTAATTTTTAATTTTTAATTTTTAATTTTTAATTTTTAATTTTTAATTTTTAATTTTTAATTTTTAATTTTTAATTTTTAATTTTTAATTTTTAATTTTTAATTTTTAATTTTTAATTTTTAATTTTTAATTTTTAATTTTTAATTTTTAATTTTTAATTTTTAATTTTTAATTTTTAATTTTTAATTTTTAATTTTTAATTTTTAAATTTTAATTTTTAATTTTTAATTTCTAATTTTTAATTTTTAATTTTTAATTTTTAATTTTTAATTTTTAATTTTTAATTTTTAATTTCTAATTTTTAATTTTTAATTTTTAATTTTTAATTTTTAATTTTCTAATTTTTAATTTTTAATTTTTAATTTTTAATTTTTAATTTTTAATTTTTAATTTTTAATTTTTAATTTTAATTTTTAATTTTTAATTTTTAATTTTTAATTTTTAATTTTTAATTTTTAATTTTTAATTTTTAATTTTTAATTTTTAATTTTTAATTTTTAATTTTTAATTTTTAATTTTTAATTTTTAATTTTTAATTTTTAATTTTTAATTTTTAATTTTTAATTTTTAATTTTTAATTTTTAATTTTTAATTTTTAATTTTTAATTTTTAATTTTTAATTTTTAATTTTTAATTTTTAATTTTTAATTTTTAATTTTTAATTTTTAATTTTTAATTTTTAATTTTTAATTTTAAATTTTTAATTTTTAATTTTTAGTTTTTAATTTTTAATTTTGTTTAATTTTTAATTTTTAATTTTTAATTTTTAATTTTTAATTTTTAATTTTTAATTTTTAATTTTTAATTTTTAATTTTTAATTTTTAATTTTTAATTTTTAATTTTTAATTTTTAATTTTTAATTTTTAATTTTTAATTTTTAATTTTTAATTTTTAATTTTTAATTATTAATTTTTATTTTTAATTTTTAATTTTTAATTTTTAATTTTTAATTTTTAATTTTTAATTTTTAATTTTTAATTTTTAATTTTTAATTTTTAATTTTTATTTTTAATTTTTAATTTTTATTTTTTAAATTTTAATTTTTAATTTTTAATTTTTAATTTTTAGTTTTTAATTTTTAAATATTAATTTTTAATTTTTAATTTTTAATTTTTAATTTTTAATTTTTAATTTTTAATTTTTAATTTTTAATTTTTAATTTTTAATTTTTAATTTTTAGTTTTTATTTTTAATTTTTAATTTTTAATTTTTAATTTTTAATTTTTAATTTTTAATTTTTAATTTTTAATTTTTAATTTTTAATTTTTAATTTTTAATTTTTAATTTTTAATTTTTAATTTTTAATTTTTAATTTTTAATTTTTAATTTTTAATTTTTAATTTTTAATTTTTAATTTTTAATTTTTAATTTTTAATTTTTAATTTTTAATTTTTAATTTTTAATTTTTAATTTTTAATTTTTAATTTTTAATTTTTAATTTTTAATTTTTAATTTTTAATTTTTAATTTTTAATTTTTAATTTTTAATTTTTAATTTTTAATTTTTAATTTTTAATTTTTAATTTTTAATTTTTAATTTTTAATTTTTAATTTTAATTTTTAATTTTTAATTTTTAATTTTTAATTTTTAATTTTTAATTTTTAATTTTTAATTTTTAATTTTTAATTTTTAATTTTTAATTTTTAATTTTTAATTTTTAATTTTTAATTTTTAATTTTTATTTTTTAATTTTTAATTTTTAATTTTTAATTTTTAATTTTTAATTTTTAATTTTTAATTTTTAATTTTTAATTTTTAAATTTTAATTTTTAATTTTTAATTTTTAATTTTTAATTTTTAATTTTTAATTTTTAATTTTTAATTTTTAATTTTTAATTTCTAATTTTTAATTTTTAATTTTTAATTTTTAATTTTCTAATTTTTAATTTTTAATTTTTAATTTTTAATTTTTAATTTTTAATTTTTAATTTTTAATTTTTAATTTTTAATTTTTAATTTTTAATTTTTAATTTTTAATTTTTAATTTTTAATTTTAAATTTTTAATTTTTAATTTTTAATTTTTAATTTTTAATTTTTAATTTTTAATTTTTAATTTTTAATTTTTAATTTTTAATTTTTAATTTTTAATTTTTAATTTTTAATTTTTAATTTTTAATTTTTAATTTTTAATTTTTAATTTTTAATTTTTAATTTTTAATTTTTAATTTTTAATTTTTAATTTTTAATTTTTAATTTTTAATTTTTAATTTTTAATTTTTAATTTTTAATTTTTAATTTTTAATTTTTAATTTTTAATTTTTAATTTTTAATTTTTAATTTTTAATTTTGTTTAATTTTTAATTTTTAATTTTTAATTTTTAATTTTTAATTTTTAATTTTTAATTTTTAATTTTTAATTTTTAATGTTTAATGTTTAATTTTTAATTTTTAATTTTTAATTTTTAATTTTTAATTTTTAATTTTTAATTTTTAATTTTTAATTTTTAATTTTTAATTTTTAATTTTTAATTTTTAATTATTAATTTTTATTTTTAATTTTTAATTTTTAATTTTTAATTTTTAATTTTTAATTTTTAATTTTTAATTTTTAATTTTTAATTTTTAATTTTTAATTTTTAATTTTTAATTTTTAATTTTTATTTTTAATTTTTAATTTTTATTTTTTAAATTTTAATTTTTAATTTTTAATTTTTAGTTTTTAATTTTTAAATATTAATTTTTAATTTTTAATTTTTAATTTTTAATTTTTAATTTTTAATTTTTAATTTTTAATTTTTAATTTTTAATTTTTAATTTTTAATTTTTAATTTTTAGTTTTTATTTTTAATTTTTAATTTTTAATTTTTAAATTTTAATTTTTAATTTTTAATTTTTAATTTTTAATTTTTAATTTTTAATTTTTAATTTTTAATTTTTAATTTTTAA
>CAVMKG010000634.1:0-10000 GCA_963682025.1 Cordilura impudica
AAAATTAAAAATTAAAAATTAAAAATTAAAAATTAAAAATTAAAAATTAAAAATTAAAAAATTAAAAATTAAAAATTAAAAATTAAAAATTAAAAATAAAAATAAAAATTAAAAGTAAAAATTAAAAATTAAAAAAATATTAAAAATTTTAAATTAAAAATTAAATATTAAAAATTAAAAATTAAGAATTAAAAATTAAAAATTAAAAATTAAAAATTAAAAATTAAAAATTAAAAATTAAAAATTAAAAACTAAAAATTAAAAATTAAAAATTAAAAATTAAAAATTAAAAATTAAAAATTAAAAATTAAAAATTAAAAATTAAAAATTAAAAATTAAAAATTAAAAATTAAAAATTAAAAATTAAAAATTAAAAATTAAAAATTAAAAATTAAAAATTAAAAATTAAAAATTAAAAATTAAAAATTAAAAATTAAAAATTAAAAATTAAAAATTAAAAATTAAAAATTAAAAATTAAAAATTAAAAATTAAAAATAAAAATAAAAATTAAAAGTAAAATTTAAAAATTAAAAAAAATATTAAAAATTTTAAATTAAAAATTAAATATTAAAAATTAAAAATTAAGAAATAAAAAATTAAAAATTAAAAATTAAAAATTAAAAATTAAAAATTAAAAATTAAAAATTAAAAACTAAAAATTAAAAATTAAAAATTAAAAATTAAAAATTAAAAATTAAAAATTAAAAATTAAAAATTAAAAATTAAAAATTAAAAATTAAAAATTAAAAATTAAAAATTAAAAATTAAAAATTAAAAATTAAAAATTAAAAATTAAAAATTAAAAATTAAAAATTAAAAATTAAAAATTAAAAATTAAAAATTAAAAATTAAAAATTAAAAATTAAAAATTAAAAATTAAAAATTAAAAATTAAAAATTAAAAATTAAAAATTAAAAATTAAAAATTAAAAATTAAAAATTAAAAATTAAAAATTAAAAATTAAAAATTAAAAATTAAAAATTAAAAATTAAAAATTAAAAATAAAAATTAAAAATTAAAAATTAAAAATTAAAAATTATAAATTAAAAATTAAAAAATAAAAATTAAAAATTAAAAATTAAAAATTAGAAATTTAAAATTAAAAATTAAAAATTAAAAATTAAAAATTAAAAATTAAAAATTTAAAATTTAAAAGTAAACATTAAAAATTAAAAATTAAAAAATAAAAATTAAAAATTAAAAATTAAAAATTAAAAATTAAAAATTAAAAATTAAAAATTAAAAATTAAAAATTAAAAATTAAAAATTAAAAATTAAAAATTAAAAATTAAAAATTAAAAATTAAAAATTAAAAATTAAAAATTAAAAATTAAAAATTAAAAATTAAAAATTAAAAATTAAAAATTAAAAATTAAAAATTAAAAATTAAAAATTAAAAATTAAAAATTAAAAATTAAAAATTAAAAATTAAAAATTAAAAATTAAAAATTAAAAATTAAAAATTAAAAATTAAAAATTAAAAATTAAAAATTAAAAATTAAAAATTAAAAATTAAAAATTAAAAATTAAAAATTAAAAATTAAAAACTAAAAATTAAAAATTAAAAATTAAAAATTAAAAATTAAAAATTAAAAATAAAAATTAAAAATAAAAATTAAAAATAAAGAATTAAAAATTAAAAGTTAAAAATTAAAAATTAAAATTAAAATTAAAAATTGAAAATTAAAAATTAAAAATTAAAAATTAAAAATTAAAAATTAAAAATTAAAAATTAAAAATTAAAAATTAAAAATTAAAAATTAAAAATTAAAAATTAAAAATTAAAAATTAAAAATTAAAAATTAAAAATTAAAAATTAAAAATTAAAAATTAAAAATTAAAAATTAAAAATTTAAAATTAAAAATCAAAAATTAAAAAATAAAAATTAAAAATTAAAAATTAAAAATTAAACATTAAAAATTAAAAATTATAAATTAAAAATTAAAAATTAAAAATTAAAAATTAAAAATTAAAAATTGAATATTAAAAACTAAAAACTAAAAATTAAAATTTAAAAATTAAAAATTAATAATTAATAATTAAAAATTAAAAATTAAAAATTAAAAATTAAAAATTAAGAATTAAAAATTATTAAAAATTAAAAATTAAAATTAAAATTAAAAATTAAAAATTTAAAATTAAAAATTAAAAATTAAAACTAAAAACTAAAAATTAAAAATTAAAAATTAAAAATTATAAATTATAAATTATAAATTAAAAATTAAAAATTAAAAATTAAAAATAAAAATAAAAATTAAAAATTAAAATTAAAAATTAAAAATTAAAAATTAAAAATTAAATATTAAAAATTTTAAAATAAAAATTAAATATTAAAAATTAAAAAAATTAAAAATTAAAAATTAAAAATTAAAAATTAAAAATTAAAAATTAAAAATTAAAAATTAAAAATTAAAAATTAAAAATTAAAAATTAAAAATTAAAGATTAAAAATTAAAAATTAAAAATAAAAATTAAAAATAAAAATTAAAAATTAAAAATTAAAAATTAAAAATTAAAAATTAAAATTAAAAATTAAAAATTAAAAATTAAAAATTAAAAATTAAAATTAAAATTAAAATTAAAATTAAAATTAAAATTAAAATTAAAATTAAAAATAAAAATAAAAATTAAAAATTAAAAATAAAAATTAAAAATTAAAAATTAAAAATTAAAAATTAAAAGTTAAAAATTAAAAATTTAAAATTAAAAATTAAATATTAAAAATTAAAAATTAAAAATTAAAAATTAAAAATTTTAAATTAAAAATTAAAAATTAAAAATTAAAAATTAAAAATTAAAAATTAAAAATTAAAAATTAAAAATTAAAAATTAAAAATTAAAAATTAAAAATTAAAAATTAAAAATTAAAAATTAAAAATTAAAAATTAAAAATTAAAAATTAAAAATTAAAAATTAAAAATTAAAAATTAAAAATTAAAAATTAAAAATTAAAAATTAAAAATTAAAAATTAAAAATTAAAAATTAAAAATTAAAAATTAAAAATTAAAAATTAAAAATTAAAAATTAAAAATTAAAAATTAAAAATTAAAAATTAAAAATTAAAAATTAAAAATTAAAAATTAAAAATTAAAAATTAAAAATTAAAAATTAAAAATTAAAAATTAAAAATTAAAAATTAAAAATTAAAAATTAAAAATTAAAAATTAAAAATTAAAAATTAAAAATTAAAAATTAAAAATTAAAAATTAAAAATTAAAAATTAAAAATTAAAAATTAATAATTAAAAATTAAAAATTAAAAATTAAAAATTAAAAATTAAAAATTAAAAATTAAAAATTAAAAATTAAAAATTAAAAATTAAAAATTAAAAATTAAAAATTAAAAACTAAAAATTAAAAATTAAAACTAAAAACTTAAAAATTAAAAATTAAAATTAAAAAATAAAAATTAAAAATTAAAAATTAAAAATTAAAAATTAAAAATTAAAAATTAAAAATTAAATATTAAATATTAAAAATTAAAAATTAAAAATTAAAAATTAAAAATTAAAAATTAAAAATTAAAAATTAAAAATTAAAAATTAAAAATTAAAAATTAAAAATTAAAAATTAAAAATTAAAAATTAAAAATTAAAAATTAAATATTAAAAATTAAAAATTAAAAATTAAAAATTAAAAATTAAAAATTAAAAATTAAAAATTAAAAATTAGAAATTAAAAATTAAAAATTAAAAATTAAAAATTAAAAATTAAAAATTAAAAATTAAAAATTAAAAATTAAAAATTAAAAATTAAAAATTAAAAATTAAAAATTAAAAATTAAAAATTAAAATTTAAAAATTAAAAATTAAAAATTAAAAATTAAAAATTAAAAATTAAAAATTAAAAATTAAAAATTAAAAATTAAAAATTAAAAATTAAAAATTAAAAATTAAAAATTAAAAATTAAAAATTTAAAATTAAAAATTAAAAATTAAAAATTAAAAATTAAAAATTAAAAATTAAAAATTAAAAATTAAAAATTAAAAATTAAAAATTAAAAATTAAAAATTAAAAATTAAAAATTAAAAATTAAAAATTAAAAATTAAAAATTAAAAATTAAAAATTAAAAATTAAAAATTAAAAATTAAAAATTAAAAATTAAAAATTAAAAATTAAAAATTAAAAATTAAAAATTAAAAATTAAAAATTAAAAATTAAAAATTAACAATTAAAAAATAAAAATTAAAAACGTAAAATTAAAAATTAAAATTTAAAAATTAAAAATTAAATATTAAAAATTAATAATTAAAAATTAAAAATTAAAAATTTAAAATTAAAAATTAAAAATTAATAATTAAAAATTAAAAATTAAAAATTAAAAATTAAAAATTAAAAATTAAAAATTAAAAATTAAAAATTAAAAATTAAAAATTAAAAATTAAAAATTAAAATTAAAAATTAAAAAATAAAAATTAAAAATTAAAAATTTAAAATTAATAATTAAAAATTAATAATTAAAAATTAAAAATTAAAAATTAAAAATTAAAAATTAAAAATTAAAAATTAAAAATTAAAAATTAAAAATTAAAAATTAAAAATTAAAAATTAAAAATTAAAAATTAAAAATTAAAAATTAAAAATTAAAAATTAAAAATTAAAAATTAAAAATTAAAAATTAAAAATTAGAAATTAAAATTAAAAATTAAAAATTAAAAATTAAAAATTAAAAATTAAAAATTAAAAATTAAAAATTAAAAATTAAAAATTAAAAATTAAAAATTAAAAATTAAAAATTAAAAATTAAAATTTAAAAATTAAAAATTAAAAATTAAAAATTAAAAATTAAAAATTAAAAATTAAAAATTAAAATTTAAAAATTAAAAATTAAAAATTAAAAATTAAATATTAAAAATTAAAAATTAAAAATTAAAAATTAAAAATTAAAAATTAAAAATTAAAAATTAAAAATTAAAGATTAAAAATTAAAAATTAAAAATTAAAAATTAAAAATTAAAAATTAAAAATTAAAAATTAAAAATTAAATATTAAAAATTAAAAATTAAAAATTAAAAATTAAAAATCAAATTAAAAATTAAAAATTAAAAATTAAAAATTAAAAATTAAAAATTAAAAATTAAAAATTAAAATTAAAAATTAAAAATTAAAAATTAAAAATTAAAAATTAAAAATTAAAAATTAAAAATTAAAAATTAAAAATTAAAAATTAAAAATTAAAAATTAAAAATTAAAAATTAAAAATTAAAATTAAAAATTAAAAATTAAAAATTAAAAATTAAAAATTAAAAATTAAAAATTAAAAATTCAAATTAAAAATCAAAAATTAAAAAAAAAAATTAAAAATTAAAATTAAAAATTAAAAATTAAAAATTAAAAATTAAAAATTAAAAATTAAAAATTAAAAATTAAAATTAAAATTAAAATTAAAAATTAAAAATTAAAAATTAAAAATTAAAAATTAAAAATTAAAAATTAAAACTTAACAATTAAAATTGAAAATTAAAAACGTTAAATTAAAAATTAAAATTTAAAAATTAAAAATTAAATATTAAAAATTAATAATTAAAAATTAAAAATTAAAAATTAAAAATTAAAAATTAAAAATTAAAAATTAAAAATTAAAAATTAAAAATTAAAAATTAAAAATTAAAAATTTAAAATTAATAATTAAAAATTAAAAATTAAAAATTAAAAATTAAAAATTAAAAATTAAAAATTAAAAATTAAAAATTAAAAATTAAAAATTAAAAATTAAAAATTAAAAATTAAAAATTAAAAATTAAAAATTAAAAATTAAAAATTAAAAATTAAAAATTAAAAATTAAAAATTAAAAATTAAAAATTAAAAATTAAAAATTAAAAATTAAAAATTAAAAATTAAAAATTAAAAATTAAAAATTAAAAATTAAAAATTAAAAATTAAAAATTAAAAATTAAAAATTAAAAATTAAAAATTAAAAATTAAAAATTAAAAATTAAAAATTAAAAATTAAAAATTAGAAATTAAAAATTAAAAATTAAAAATTAAAAATTAAAAATTAAAAATTAAAAATTAAAAATTAAAAATTAAAAACTAAAAATTAAAAATTAAAAATTAAAAATTAAAAATTAAAAATTAAAAATTAAAAATTAAAAATTAAAAATTAAAAATTAAAAATTAAAAATTAAAAATTAAAAACTAAAAATTTAAAATTAAAAATTAAAAATTAAAAATTAAAAATTAAAAATTAAAAATTAAAAATTAAAAATTAAAAATTAAAAATTAAAAATAAAAATTAAAAATAAAAATTAAAAATTAAAAATAAAGAATTAAAAATTAAAAGTTAAAAATTAAAAATTAAAATTAAAAATTGAAAATTAAAAATTAAAAATTAAAAATTAAAAATTAAAAATTAAAAATTAAAAATTAAAAATTAAAAATTAAAAATTAAAAATTAAAAATTAAAAATTAAAAATTAAAAATTAAAAATTAAAAATTTAAAATTAAAAATCAAAAATTAAAAAATAAAAATTAAAAATTAAAAATTAAAAATTAAACATTAAAAATTATAAATTAAAAATTAAAAATTAAAAATTAAAAATTAAAAATTGAATATTAAAAACTAAAAACTAAAAATTAAAATTTAAAAATTAAAAATTAATAATTAATAATTAAAAATTAAAAATTAAAAATTAAAAATTAAAAAAATTAAAAATTAAGAATTAAAAATTAAAAATTAAAAATTAAAAATTAAAAATTAAAAATTAAAAATTTAAAATTAAAAATTAAAAATTAAAACTAAAAACTAAAAATTAAAAATTAAAAATTAAAAATTATAAATTATAAATTATAAATTAAAAATTAAAAATTAAAAATTAAAAATAAAAATAAAAATTAAAAATTAAAATTAAAAATTAAAAATTAAAAATTAAAAATTAAAAATTAAAAATTAAATATTAAAAATTTTAAAATAAAAATTAAATATTAAAAATTAAAAAAATTAAAAATTAAAAATTAAAAATTAAAAATTAAAAATTAAAAATTAAAAATTAAAAATTAAAAATTAAAAATTAAAAATTAAAGATTAAAAATTAAAAATTAAAAATAAAAATTAAAAATAAAAATTAAAAATTAAAAATTAAAAATTAAAATTAAAAATTAAAAATTAAAAATTAAAAATTAAAAATTAAAATTAAAATTAAAATTAAAATTAAAATTAAAAATAAAAATAAAAATAAAAAATAAAAATTAAAAATTAAAAATAAAAATTAAAAATTAAAAATTAAAAATTAAAAGTTAAAAATTAAAAATTTAAAATTAAAAATTAAATATTAAAAATTAAAAATTAAAAATTAAAAATTAAAAATTTAAAATTAAAAATTAAAATTAAAAATTAAAAATTAAAAATTAAAAATTAAAAATTAAAAATTAAAAATTAAAAATTAAAAATTAAAAATTAAAAATTAAAAATTAAAAATTAAAAATTAAAAATTAAAAATTAAAAATTAAAAATTAAAAATTAAAAATTAAAAATTAAAAATTAAAAATTAAAAATTAAAAATTAAAAATTAAAAATTAAAAATTAAAAATTAAAAATTAAAAATTAAAAATTAAAAATTAAAAATTAAAAATTAAAAATTAAAAATTAAAAATTAAAAATTAAAAATTAAAAATTAAAAATTAAAAATTAAAAATTAAAAATTAAAAATTAAAAATTAAAAATTAAAAATTAAAAATTAAAAATTAATAATTAAAAATTAAAAATTAAAAATTAAAAATTAAAAATTAAAAATTAAAAATTAAAAATTAAAAATTAAAAATTAAAAATTAAAAATTAAAAACTAAAAATTTAAAATTAAAAATTAAAACTAAAAACTTAAAAATTAAAAATTAAAATTAAAAAATAAAAATTAAAAATTAAAAATTAAAAATTAAAAATTAAAAATTAAAAATTAAAAAATTAAATATTAAATATTAAAAATTAAAAATTAAAAATTAAAAATTAAAAATTAAAAATTAAAAATTAAAAATTAAAAATTAAAAATTAAAAATTAAAAATTAAAAATTAAAAATTAAAAATTAAAAATTAAAAATTAAAAATTAAAAATTAAAAATTAAAAATTAAAAATTAAAAATTAAAAATTAAAAATTAGAAATTAAAAATTAAAAATTAAAAATTAAAAATTAAAAATTAAAAATTAAAAATTAAAAATTAAAAATTAAAAATTAAAAATTAAAATTTAAAAATTAAAAATTAAAAATTAAAAATTAAAAATTAAAAATTAAAAATTAAAAATTAAAAATTAAAAATTAAAAATTAAAAATTTAAAATTAAAAATTAAAAATTAAAAATTAAAAATTAAAAATTAAAAATTAAAAATTAAAAATTAAAAATTAAAAATTAAAAATTAAAAATTAAAAATTAAAAATTAAAAATTAAAAATTAAAAATTAAAAATTAAAAATTAAAAATTAAAAATTAAAAATTAAAAATTAAAAATTAAAAATTAAAAATTAAAAATTAAAAATTAAAAATTAAAAATTAACAATTAAAAAATAAAAATTAAAAACGTAAAATTAAAAATTAAAATTTAAAAATTAAAAATTAAATATTAAAAATTAATAATTAAAAATTAAAAATTAAAAATTTAAAATTAAAAATTAAAAATTAATAATTAAAAATTAAAAATTAAAAATTAAAAATTAAAAATTAAAAATTAAAAATTAAAAATTAAAAATTAAAAATTAAAAATTAAAAATTAAAAATTAAAAATTAAAAATTAAAAATTAAAAATTAAAAATTAAAAATTAAAAATTAAAAAATAAAAATTAAAAATTAAAAATTTAAAATTAATAATTAAAAATTAATAATTAAAAATTAAAAATTAAAAATTAAAAATTAAAAATTAAAAATTAAAAATTAAAAATTAAAAATTAAAAATTAAAAATTAAAAATTAAAAATTAAAAATTAAAAATTAAAAATTAAAAATTAGAAATTAAAAATTAAAAATTAAAAATTAAAAATTAAAAATTAAAAATTAAAAATTAAAAATTAAAATTTAAAAATTAAAAATTAAAAATTAAAAATTAAAAATTAAAAATTAAAAATTAAAAATTAAAATTTAAAAATTAAAAATTAAAAATTAAAAATTAAAAATTAAAAATTAAAAATTAAAAATTAAAAATTAAAAATTAAAAATTAAAAATTAAAAATTAAAAATTAAAAATTAAAAATTAAAAATTAAAAATTAAAGATTAAAAATTAAAAATTAAAATTAAAAATTAAAAATTAAAAATTAAAAATTAAAAATTAAAAATTAAAAATTAAAAATTAAAAATTAAAAATTAAAAATTAAAAATTAAAAATTAAAAATCAAAATTAAAAATTAAAAATTAAAAATTAAAAATTAAAAATTAAAAATTAAAAATTAAAAATTAAAAATTAAAAATTAAAAATTAAAAATTAAAAATTAAAAATTAAAAATTAAAAATTAAAAATTAAAAATTAAAAATTAAAAATTAAAAATTAAAAATTAAAAATTAAAAATTAAAAATTAAAAATTAAAAATTAAAAATTAAAAATTAAAAATTAAAAATTTCAAATTAAAAATCAAAAATTAAAAAATAAAAATTAAAAATTAAAAATTAAAAATTAAAAATTAAAAATTAAAAATTAAAAATTAAAAATTAAAAATTAAAAATTAAAAATTAAAAATTAAAAATTAAAAATTAAAAATTAAAAATTAAAAATTAAAAATTAAAAATTAAAAATTAAAAATTAAAAATTAAAAATTAAAAATTAAAAATTAAAAATTAAAACTTAACAATTAAAATTGAAAATTAAAAACGTTAAATTAAAAATTAAAATTTAAAAATTAAAAATTAAATATTAAAAATTAATAATTAAAAATTAAAAATTAAAAATTAAAAATTAAAAATTAAAAATTAAAAATTAAAAATTAAAAATTAAAAATTAAAAAATTAAAATTGAAAATTAAAAACGTTAAATTAAAAATTAAAATTTAAAATTAAAAATTAAATATTAAAAATTAATAA
>CAVMKG010000634.1:15000-20000 GCA_963682025.1 Cordilura impudica
TAAAAATGAAAAATTAAAAATTAAAAATTAAAAATTAAAAATTAAAAATTAAAATTAAAATTAAAATTAAAATTAAAATTAAAAATTAAAAATTAAAAATTGAAAATTAAAAATTAAAAATTAAAAATTAAAAATTAAAAATTAAAAATTAAAAATTAAAAATTAAAAATTAAAAATTAAAAATTAAAAATTAAAAATTAAAAATTAAAAATTAAAAATTGAATATTAAAAATTAAAAATTAAAAATTAAAATTTAAAAATTAAAAATTAAAAATTAAAAATTAAAAATTAAAAATTAATAATTAAAAAGTAAAAATTAAAAATTAAAAATTAAAAATTAAAAATTAAAAATTAAAAATTAAAAATTAAAAATTAAAAATTAAAAATTAAAAATTAAAAATTGAATATTAAAAATTAAAAATTAAAAATGAAAAATTAAAAATTAAAAATTAAAAATTAAAAATTTAAAATTAAAAATAAAACTAAAAATTAAAAATAAAAATTAAAAATTAAAAATTAAATATTAAAAATTAAAAATTAAATATTAAAAATTGAAAATTAAAAATTAAAAATTAAAAATTAAAAATTAAAAATTAAAAATTAAAAATTAAAAATTAAAAATTTAAAAATGAAAAATTAAAAATTAAAAATTAAAAATTAAAAATTAAAATTAAAATTAAAATTAAAAATTAAAAATTAAAAATTGAAAATTAAAAATTAAAAATTAAAAATTAAAAATTAAAAATTAAAAATTAAAAATTAAAAATTAAAAATTAAAAATTAAAAATTAAAAATTAAAAATTAAAAATTAAAAATTAAAAATTAAAAATTAAAAATTAAAAATTAAAAATTAAAAATTAAAAATTAAAAATTAAAAATTAAAAATTAAAAATTAAAAATTAAAAATTAAAAATTAAAAATTAAAAATTAAAAATTAAAAATTAAAAATTAAAAATTAAAAATTGAATATTAAAAATTAAAAATTAAAAATTAAAATTTAAAAATTAAAAATTAAAAATTAAAAATTAAAAATTAAAAATTAAAAATTAATAATTAAAAAGTAAAAATTAAAAATTAAAAATTAAAAATTAAAAATTAAAAATTAAAAATTAAAAATTAAAAATTAAAAATTGAATATTAAAAATTAAAAATTAAAAATGAAAAATTAAAAATTAAAAATTAAAAATTAAAAATTTAAAATTAAAAATAAAACTAAAAATTAAAAATAAAAATTAAAAATTAAAAATTAAATATTAAAAATTAAAAATTAAATATTAAAAATTGAAAATTAAAAATTAAAAATTAAAAATTAAAAATTAAAAATTAAAAATTAAAAATTAAAAATTAAAAATTAAAAATTAAAAATTAAAATTTAAAAATTAAAAATTAAAAATTAAAAATTAAAAATTAAAAATTAAAAATCTAAATTTTAAAATTAAAAACTAAAAATTAAAAATTAAAAATTAAAAATTAAAAATTAAAAATTAAAAATTAAAAATTAAAAAATTAAAAATTAAAAATTAAATATTAAAAATTAAAAATTAAAAATTAAAAATTAAAAATTAAAAATTAAAAATTAAAAATTAAAAATTAAAAATTAAAAATTAAAAATTAAAACTAAAAATTAAAAATTAAAAATTAAAAATTAAAAATTAAAAACTAAAAATTAAAAATTAAAAATTAAAAATAAAAAATTAAAAATTAAAAATTAAAAATTAAAAATTAAAAATTAAAAATTAAAAATTAAAAATTAAAAATAAAAATTAAAAATTAAAAATTAAAAATTAAAAATTAAAAATTAAAAATTAAAAATTAAAAATTAAAAATTAAAAATTAAAAATTAAAAATTAAAAATTAAAAATTAAAAATTAAAAATTAAAAATTAAAAATTAAAAATTAAAAATTAAAAATTAAAAATTAAAAATTAAAAATTAAAAATTAAAAATTAAAAATTAAAAATTAAAAATTAAAAATTAAAAATTAAAAATTAAAAATTAAAAATTAAAAATTAAAAATTAAAAATTAAAAATTAAAAATTAAAAATTAAAAATTAAAAATTAAAAATCAAAAATTAA
Organism: Cordilura impudica; assembly: GCA_963682025.1. Lineage (NCBI taxonomy): Eukaryota > Metazoa > Arthropoda > Insecta > Diptera > Scathophagidae > Cordilura > Cordilura impudica. The sequence continues at coordinate 17,076 of CAVMKG010000634.1, forward strand.
AAATTAAAAATTAAAAATTAAAAATTAAAAATTAAAAATTAAAAATAAAAAATTAAAAATTAAAAATTAAAAATTAAAAATTAAAAATTAAAAATTAAAAATTAAAAATTAAAAAATAAAAATTAAAAATTAAAAATTAAAAATTAAAAATTAAAAATTAAAAATTAAAAATTAAAACTTAAAACTTAAAAATTAAAAATTAAAAATTAAAAATTAAAAATTAAAAATTAAAAATTAAAAATTAAAAATTAAAAATTAAAAATTAAAAATTAAAAATTAAAAATTAAAAATTAAAAATTAAAAATTAAAAATTAAAAATTAAAAATTAAAAATTAAAAATTAAAAATTAAAAATTAAAAATTAAAAATTAAAAATTAAAAATTAAAAATTAAAAATTAAAAATTAAAAATTAAAAATTAAAAATTAAAAATTGAAAATTAAAAACTAAAAACTAAAAATTAAAAATTAAAAATTAAACATTAAAAATTAAAAATTAAAAATTAAAAATTAAAAATTAAAAATTAAAAGTTAAAAATTAAAAATTAAAAATTAAAAATTAAAAATTAAAAATTAAAACTAAAAATTAAAAATTAAAAATTAAAAATTGAAAATTAAAAATTAAAAATAAAAAATTAAAAATTAAAATTAAAAATTAAAAATTAAAAATTAAAAATTAAAAATAAAAATTAAAAATTAAAAATTAAAAATTAAAAATTAAAAATTAAAAATTAAAAATTAAAAATTAAAAATTAAAAATTAAAAATTAAAAATTAAAAATTAAAAATTAAAAATAAAAAATTAAAAATTAAAAATTAAAAATTAAAAATTAAAAATTAAAAATTAAAAATTAAAAATTAAAAATTAAAAATTAAAAATTAAAAATTAAAAATTAAAAATTAAAAATTAAAAATTAAAAATTAAAAATTAAAAATTAAAAATTAAAAATTAAAAATTAAAAATTAAAAATTAAAAATTAAAAATTAAAAATCAAAAATTAAAAATTAAAAATTAAAAATTAAAAATTAAAAATTAAAAATTAAAAATAAAAAATTAAAAATTAAAAATTAAAAATTAAAAATTAAAAATTAAAAATTAAAAATTAAAAATTAAAAATTAAAAATTAAAAATTAAAAATTAAAAATTAAAAATTAAAAATTAAAAATTAAAACTTAAAACTTAAAAATTAAAAATTAAAAATTAAAAATTAAAAATTAAAAATTAAAAATTAAAAATTAAAAATTAAAAATTAAAAATTAAAAATTAAAAATTAAAAATTAAAAATTAAAAATTAAAAATTAAAAATTAAAAATTAAAAATTAAAAATTAAAAATTAAAAATTAAAAATTAAAAATTAAAAATTAAAAATTAAAAATTAAAAATTAAAAATTAAAAATTAAAAATTAAAAATTAAAAATTAAAAATTAAAAATTAAAAATTAAAAATTAAAAATTAAAAATTAAAAATTAAAAATTAAAAATTAAAAATTAAAAATTAAAAATTAAAAATTAAAAATTAAAAATTAAAAATTAAAAATTAAAAATTAAAAATTAAAAATTAAAAATTGAAAATTAAAAACTAAAAACTAAAAATTAAAAATTAAAAATTAAAAATTAAACATTAAAAATTAAAAATTAAAAATTAAAAATTAAAAATTAAAAATTAAAAGTTAAAAATTAAAAATTAAAAATTAAAAATTAAAAATTAAAAATTGAAAATTAAAAACTAAAAATTAAAAATTAAAAATTAAAAATTAAAATTTAAAAATTAAAAATTAAAAATTAAAAATTAAAAATTAATAATTAATAATTAAAAATTAATAATTAAAAATTAAAAATAAAAATTAAAAATTAAAAATTAAAAATTAAAAATTAAAAATTAAAAATTAAAAATTAAAAATTAAAAATTAAAATTTAAAAATTAAAAATTAAAAATTAAAAATTAAGAATTAAAAATTAAAAATTAAAAATTATAAATTAAAAATTAAAAACTAAAAATTAAAAATTAAAAATTGAAAATTAAAAATTAAAAATTTTAAATTAAAAATTAAAAATTTAAAAGTAAAAATTAAAAATTAAAAATTAAAATTAAAAATTAAAAATTAAAAATTAAAAATTAAAAATTAAAAATTAAAAATTAAAAATTAAAAATTAAAAATTAAAAATTAAAAATTAAAAATTAAAAATTAAAAATTAAAAATTAAAAATTAAAAATTAAAAATTAAAAATTAAATATTAAAAATTAAAAATTAAAAATTTAAAAATAAAAATTAAAAATTAAAAATGTAAAATTTAAAATTAAAAAGTAGAAATTAAAAATTAAAAATTAAAAATTAAAAATTAAAAATTAAAAATTAAAAATTAAAAATTAAAAATTAAAAATTAAAAATTAAAAATTAAAAATTAAAAATTAAAAATTAAAAATTAAAAATTAAAAATTAAAAATTAAAAATTAAAAATTAAAAATTAAAAATTAAAAATTAAAAATTAAAAATTAAAAATTAAAAATTAAAAATTAAAAATTAAAAATTAAAAATTAAAAATTAAAAATTAAAAATTAAAAATTAAAAATTAAAAATTAAAAATTAAAAATTAAAAATTAAAAATTAAAAATAAAAATTAAAAATTAAAAATTAAAAATTAAAAATTAAGAATTAAAAATTAAAAATTAAAAATAAAAATAACAATAAAAATAAAAATAAAAATAAAAAATTAAAAATTAAAAATTAAGAATTAAAAATTAAAAATTAAAAATTAAAAATTAAAAATTAAAAATTAAAAATTAAAAATTAAAAATTAAAAATTAAAAATTAAAAATTAAAAATTAAAAATTAAAAATTAAAAATTAAAAATTAAAAATTAAAAATTAAAAATTAAAAATTAAAAATTAAAAATTAAAAATTAAAAATTAAAAATTAAAAATTGAATA
>CAVMKG010000635.1:0-10000 GCA_963682025.1 Cordilura impudica
ATTAAAAATTAAAAATTAAAAATTAAAAATTAAAAATTAAAAATTAAAAATTAAAAATTAAAAATTAAAAATTAAAAATTAAAAATTAAAAATTAAAAATTAAAAATTTAAAATTAAAATTAAAATTAAAAATTAAAAATTAAAAATTAAAAATTAAAAATTAAAATTAAAAATTAAAAATTAAAAATTAAAAATTAAAAATTAAAAATTAAAAATTAAAAATTAAAAATCAAAAATTAAAAATTAAAAATTAAAAATAAAAAATTAAAAATTAATAGTTAACAATTAATAATTAAATATTAATAATTAAAAATTAAAAATATAAATTAAAAATAAAAAATAAAAAGTTAAAAATTAAAAATTAAAAATTAAAAAGTAAAAATTAAAAATTAAAAATTAAAAATTAAAAATTAAAAATTTAAAATTAAAAATTAAAAATTAAAAATTAAAAATTAAGAATTAAAAATTAAAAATTAAAAATTAAAAATTAAAAATTAAAAATTTAAAATTAAAAATTAAAAATTAAAAATTAAAAATTAAAAATTAAAAATTAAAAATTAAAAATTAAAAATTAAAACTTAAAAATTAAAAATTAAAAATTAAAAATTAAAAATTAAAAATTAAAAATTAAAAATTAAAAATTAAAAATTAAAAATTAAAAATTAAAAATTAAAATTAAAAATTAAAAATTAAAAATTAAAAATTAAAAATTAAAAATTAAAAATTAAAAATTAAAAATTAAAAATTAAAAATTAAAAATTAAAAATTAAAAATTAAAAATTAAAAATTAAAAATTAAAAGTTAAAAATTAAAAATTAAAAATTAAAAATTAAAAATTAAAAATTAAAAATTAAATATTAAAAATTAAAAATTAAAAATTAAAAATTAAAATTAAAATTAAAATTAAAATTAAAAAATTAAAATTAAAATTAAAATTAAAATTAAAATTAAAATTAAAATTAAAATTAAAATTAAAATTAAAATTAAAATTAAAATTAAAATTAAAATTAAAATTAAAATTAAAATTAAAAATTATAAATTAAAAATTAAAAATTAAAACTTAAAAATTAAAAATTAAAAATTAAAAATTAAAAATTAAAAATTAAAAATTAAAAATTAAAAATTAAAAATTAAAAATTAAAAATTAAAAATTAAAAACTAATAATTAAAAATTAAAAATTAAAAATTAAAAATTAAAAATTAAAAATTAAAAATTAAAAATCAAAAATTAAAAATTAAAAATTAAAAATTAAAAATTAAAAATTAAAAATTAAAAATTAAAAATTAAAAATTAAAAATTAAAAATTAAAAATTAAAAATTAAAAATTAAAAATTAAAAATTAAAAATTAAAAATTAAAAATTAAAAATTAAAAATTAAAAATTAAAAATTAAAAATTAAAAATTAAAAATTAAAAATTAAAAATTAAAAATTAAAAATTAAAAATTAAAAATTAAAAATTAAAAATTAAAAATTAAAAATTAAAAATTAAAAATTAAAAAATTAAAAATTAAAAATTAAAAATAAAAATTAAAAATTAAAAAATTAAAAATTAAAAATTAAAATTTAAAAATTAAAAATTAAAAATTAAAAATTAAAAATTAAAAATTAAAAATTAAAAATTAAAAATTAAAAATTAAAAATTAAAAATTAAAAATTAAAAATTAAAAATTAAAATTAAAAATTAAAAATTAAAAATTAAAAATTAAAAATTAAAAATTAAAAATTAAAAAATTAAAAATTAAAAATTAAAAATTAAAAATTAAAAATTAAAAATTAAAAATTAAAAATTAAAAATTAAAAATTAAAAATTAAAAATTAAAAATTAAAAATTAAAAATTAAAAAATTAAAAATTAAAAATTAAAAATTAAAAATTAAAAATTAAAAATTAAAAATTAAAAATTAAAAATTAAAAATTAAAAAATTAAAAATTAAAAATTAAAAATTAAAAATTAAAAATTAAAAATTAAAAATTAAAAATTAAAAATTAAAAATTAAAAATTAAAAATTAAAAATTAAAAATTAAAAATTAAAAATTAAAAATTAAAAATTAAAAATTAAAAATTAAAAATTAAAAATTAAAAATTAAAAATTAAAAATTAAAAATTAAAAATTAAAAATTAAAAATTAAAAATTAAAAATTAAAAATTAAAAATTAAAAATTAAAAACTAAAAATTAAAAATTAAAAATTAAAAATTAAAAGTTAAAAATTAAAAATAAAAAATAAAACATTTAAAATTAAATATTAAAAATTAAAAATTAATATTTAAAACTAAAAACTAAAAATTAAATACTAAAAATTAAAAATTTAAAATTAAAAATTAAAAATTAAAAATTAAATATTAAAAATTAAAAATTAAAAATAAAAAATTAAAAATTAAAAATTAAAAATTAACAATTTAAAATTAAAAATTAAAAATTAGAAATTAAAAATTAAAAATTAAAAATTAAAAATTAAAAATTAAAAATTAAAAATTAAAAATTAAAAATTAAAAATTAAAAGTTAAAAATTAAAAATAAAAAATAAAAAATTTAAAATTAAATATTAAAAATTAAAAATTAATATTTAAAACTCAAAACTAAAAATTAAATACTAAAAATTAAAAATTAAAAATTAAAAATTAAAAATTAAAAATTAAAAATTAAAAATTAAAAATTCAAAATAAAAAATTAAAAATTAAAAATTAAAAATTAAAAATTAAAAATTAAAAATTAAAAATTAAAAATTAAAAATTAAAAATTAAAAATTAAAAATTAAAAATTAAAAATTAAAAATTAAAAATTAAAAATTAAAAATTAAAAATTAAAAATTAAAAATTAAAAATTAAAAATTAAAAATTAAAAATTAAAAATTAAAAATTAAAAATTAAAAATTAAAAATTAAAAATTAAAAATTAAAAATTAAAAATTAAAAATTAAAAATTAAAAATTAAAAATTAAAAATTAAAAATTAAAAATTAAAAATTACAAATTAAAAATAAAAAATTAAATAGTAAAAATTAAAAATTTAAAATTTAAAATTAAAAATTAAAAATTAAAAATTAAAAATTAAAAGTTAAAAATTAAAAACTAAAAATTGAAAATTAAATATTAAAAATTAAAATTAAAAATTAAAAATTAAAAATTAAAAATGAAAAATTAAAAATTAAAAATTAAAAGTTAAAAGTTAAAATTTAAAAATTAAAAATTAAAAATTAAAAATTAAAAATTAAAAATTAAAAATTAAAATAAAAATTAAAAATTGAAATTTAAAAATTAAAAATTATAAATTAAAAATAAAAAATTAAAAATTAAAACTTAAAAACTAAAAACATAAAAATTAAAAATTAAAAATTAAAAAATTAAAAATTAAAAATTAAAAATTAAAAATTAAAAATTAAAAATTAAAAATTAAAATTAATAATTAAAAATTAAAAATTAAAAATTAAAAATTAAAAATTAAAAATTAAAAATTAAAATTTAAAATTAAAAATTAAAAATTAAAAATTAAAAATTAAAAATTAAAAATTAAAAATTAAAAATTAAAAATTAAAAATTAAAAATTAAAAATTAAAAATTAGAAATTAAAAATTAAAAATTAAAAATTAAAAATTAAAAATTAAAAATTAAAAATTAAAAATTAAAAAATTAAAAATTAAAAATTAAAAATTAAAAATTAAAAATTAAAAATTAAAAATTAAAAATTAAAAATTAAAAATTAAAAATTAAAAATTAAAAATTAAAAATTAAAAATTAAAAATTAAAAATTAAAAATTAAAAATTAAAAATTAAAAATTAAAAATTAAAAATTAAAAATTAAAAATTAAAAATTAAAAATTAAAAATTAAAAATTAAAAATTAAAAATTAAAAATTTAAAATTAAAAATTAAAAATTAAAAATTAAAAATTAAAAATTAAAAATTAAAAATTAAAAATTAAAAATTAAAAATTAAAAATTAAAAATTAAAAATTAAAAATTAAAAATTAAAAATTAAAAATTAAAAATTAAAAATTAAAAATTAAAAATTAAAAATTAAAAATCAAAAATTAAAAATTAAAAATTAAAAATTAAAAATTAATAGTTAACAATTAATAATTAAATATTAATAATTAAAAATTAAAAATATAAATTAAAAATAAAAAATAAAAAGTTAAAAATTAAAAATTAAAAATTAAAAAGTAAAAATTAAAAAATTAAAAATTAAAAATTAAAAATTAAAAATTTAAAATTAAAAATTAAAAATTAAAAATTAAAAATTAAAAATTAAAAATTAGAATTAGAAAATTAAAAATTAAAAATTAAAAATTAAAAATTAAAAATTAAAAATTTAAAATTAAAAATTAAAAATTAAAAATTAAAAATTAAAAATTAAAAATTAAAAATTAAAACTTAAAAATTAAAAATTAAAAATTAAAATTAAAAATTAAAAATTAAAAATTAAAAATTAAAAATTAAAAATTAAAAATTAAAAATTAAAAATTAAAAATTAAAAATTAAAAATTTAAAAATTAAAAATTAAAAATTAAAAATTAAAAATTAAAAATTAAAAATTAAAAATTAAAAAGTTAAAAATTAAAAATTAAAAATTAAAAATTAAAAATTAAAAATTAAATATTAAAAATTAAAAATTAAAAATTAAAAATTAAAAATTAAAAATTAAAATTAAAATTAAAATTAAAATTAAAATTAAAATTAAAATTAAAATTAAAATTAAAATTAAAATTAAAATTAAAATTAAAATTAAAAATTATAAATTAAAAATTAAAAATTAAAACTTAAAAATTAAAAATTAAAAATTAAAAATTAAAAATTAAAAATTAAAAATTAAAAATTAAAAATTAAAAATTAAAAACTAATAATTAAAAATTAAAAATTAAAAATTAAAAATTAAAAATTAAAAATCAAAAATTAAAAATTAAAAATTAAAAATTAAAAATTAAAAATTAAAAATTAAAAATTAAAAATTAAAAATTAAAAATTAAAAATTAAAAATTAAAAATTAAAAATTAAAAATTAAAAATTAAAAATTAAAAATTAAAAATTAAAAATTAAAAATTAAAAATTAAAAATTAAAAATTAAAAATTAAAAATTAAAAATTAAAAATTAAAAATTAAAAATTAAAAATTAAAAATTAAAAATTAAAAATTAAAAATTAAAAATTAAAAATTAAAAATTAAAAATTAAAAATTAAAAATTAAAAATTAAAAATTAAAAATTAAAAATTAAAAATTAAAAATTAAAAATTAAAAATTAAAAATTAAAAATTAAAAATTAAAAATTAAAAATTAAAAAATTAAAAATTAAAAATTAAAAATTAAAAATTAAAAATTAAAAATTAAAAATTAAAAATTAAAAATTAAAAATTAAAAATTAAAAATTAAAAATTAAAAATTAAAAATTAAAAATTAAAAATTAAAAATTAAAAATTAAAAATTAAAAATTAAAAATTAATAATTAAAAATTAAAAATTAAAAATTAAAAATTAAAAATTAAAAATTAAAAATTAAAAATTAAAAATTAAAAATTAAAAATTAAAAATTAAAAATTAAAAATTAAAAATTAAAAATTAAAAATTAAAAATTAAAAACTAAAAATTAAAAATTAAAAATTAAAAATTAAAAATTAAAAGTTAAAAATTAAAAATAAAAAATAAAAAATTTAAAATTAAATATTAAAAATTAAAAATTAATATTTAAAACTAAAAACTAAAAATTAAATACTAAAAATTAAAAATTAAAAATTAAAAATTAAAAATTAAAAATTAAAAATTAAAAATTAAATATTAAAAATTAAAAATTAAAAATAAAAAATTAAAAATTAAAAATTAAAAATTAAAAATTAAAAATTAACAATTTAAAATTAAAAATTAAAAATTAGAAATTAAAAATTAAAAATTAAAAATTAAAAATTAAAAATTAAAAATTAAAAATTAAAAATTAAAAATTAAAAGTTAAAAATTAAAAATAAAAAATAAAAAATTTAAAATTAAATATTAAAAATTAAAATTTAATATTTAAAACTCAAAACTAAAAATTAAATACTAAAAATTAAAAATTAAAAATTAAAAATTAAAAATTAAAAATTAAAAATTAAAAATTAAAAATTCAAAATTAAAAATTAAAAATTAAAAATTAAAAATTAAAAATTAAAAATTAAAAATTAAAAATTAAAAATTAAAAATTAAAAATTAAAAATTAAAAATTAAAAATTAAAAATTAAAAATTAAAAATTAAAAATTAAAAATTAAAAATTAAAAATTAAAAATTAAAAATTAAAAATTAAAAATTAAAAATTAAAAATTAAAAATTAAAAATTAAAAATTAAAAATTAAAAATTAAAAATTAAAAATTAAAAATTAAAAATTAAAAATTAAAAATTAAAAATTAAAAATTAAAAATTAAAAGTTAAAAATTAAAAATAAAAAATAAAAAATTTAAAATTAAATATTAAAAATTAAAAATTAATATTTAAAACTAAAAACTAAAAATTAAATACTAAAAATTAAAAATTAAAAATTAAAAATTAAAAATTAAAAATTAAAAATTAAAAATTAAAAATTAAAAATTAAAAATTAAAAATTAAATATTAAAAATTAAAAATTAAAAATAAAAAATTAAAAATTAAAAATTAAAAATTAAAAATTAAAAATTAAAAATTTAAAATTAAAAATTAAAAATTAAAAATTAAAAATTAAAAATTAAAAATTTAAAATTAAAAATTAAAAATTAAAAATTAAAAATTAAAAATTAAAAATTAAAAATTAAAAATTAAAAATTAAAAATTAAAAATTAAAAATTAAAAATTAAAAATTAAAAATTAAAAATTAAAAATTAAAAATTAAAAATTAAAAATTAAAAATTAAAAATTAAAAATTAAAAATTAAAAATTAAAAATTAAAAATTAAAAATTAAAAATTAAAAATTAAAAATTAAAAATTAAAAATTAAAAATTAAAAATTAAAAATTAAAAATTAAAAATTAAAAATTAAAAATTAAAAATTAAAAATTAAAAATTAAAAATTAAAAATTAAAAATTAAAAATTAAAAATTAAAAATTAAAAATTAAAAATTAAAAATTAAAAATTAAAAATTAAAAATTAAAAATTAAAAATTAAAAATTAAAAATTAAAAATTAAAAATTAAAAATTAAAAATTAAAAATTAAAAATTAAAAATTAAAAATTAAAAATTAAAAATTAAAAATTAAAAATTAAAAATTAAAAATTAAAAATTAAAAATTAAAAATTAAAAATTAAAAATTAAAAATTAAAAATTAAAAATTAAAAATTAAAAATTAAAAATTAAAAATTAAAAATTAAAAATTAAAAATTAAAAATTAAAAATTAAAAATTAAAAATTAAAAATTAAAAATTAAAAATTAAAAATTAAAAATTAAAAATTAAAAATTAAAAATTAAAAATTAAAAATTAAAAATTAAAAATTAAAAATTAAAAATTAAAAATTAAAAATTAAAAATTAAAAATTAAAAATTAAAAATTAAAAATTAAAAATTAAAAATTAAAAATTAAAAATTAAAAATTAAAAATTAAAAATTAAAAATTAAAAATTAAAAATTAAAAATTAAAAATTAAAAATTAAAAATTAAAAATTAAAATTAAAAATTAAAAATTAAAAATTAAAAATTAAAAATTAAAAATTAAAAATTAAAAATTAAAAATTAAAAATTAAAAATTAAAAATTAAAAATTAAAAATTAAAAATTAAAAATTAAAAATTAAAAATTAAAAATTAAAAATTAAAAATTAAAAATTAAAAATTAAAAATTAAAAATTAAAAATTAAAAATTAAAAATTAAAAATTAAAAATTAAAAATTAAAAATTAAAAGTTAAAAATTAAAAATTAAAAATTAAAAATTAAAAATTAAAAATTAAAAATTAAAAATTAAAAATTAAAAATTAAAAATTAAAAATTAAAAATTAAAAATTAAAAATTAAAAATTAAAAATTAAAAATTAAAAATTAAAAATTAAAAATAAAAAATTAAAAATTAAAAATTAAAAATTAAAAATTAAAAATTAAAAATTAAAAATTAAAAATTAAAAATTAAAAATTAAAAATTAAAAATTAAAAATTAAAAATTAAAAATTAAAAATTAAAAATTAAAAATTAAAAATTAAAAATTAAAAATTAAAAATTAAAAATTAAAAATTAAAAATTAAAAATTAAAAATTAAAAATAAAAAATTAAAAATTAAAAATTAAAAATTAAAAATTAAAAATTAAAAATTAAAAATTAAAAATTAAAAATTAAAAATTAAAAATTAAAAATAAAATATTATATATTAAAACTTAAATATTAAAAATTAAAATTTAAAAACTAAAAATTAAAAATTAGAAACTAAAAATAAAAATTAAAAATTAAAAATTAAAAATTAAAAATTAAAATTTAAAAATTAAAAATTAAAAATCAAAAATTTAATATTAAATATTAAAAATTAAAAATTTAAAATTAAAAATTAAAAATTAAAAATTAAAAATTAAAAATTAAAAATTAAAAATTAAAAATTAAAAATTAAAAATTAAAAATTAAAAATTAAAAATTAAAAATTAAAAATTAAAAATTAAAAATTAAAAATTAAAAATTAAAAATTAAAAATTAAAAATTAAAAATTAAAAATTAAAAATTAAAAATTAAAAATTAAAAATTAAAAATTAAAAATTATAAATTATAAATTAAAAATTAAAAATTAAAAATTAAAAATTAAAAATTAAAAATTAAAAATTAAAAATTAAAAATTAAAAATTAAAAATTAAAAATTAAGAATTAAAAATTAAAAATTTAAAATTTAAAATTAAAAATTAACACTTAAAAATTAAAAATTAAAAATTTAAAATTAAAAATAAAAAATTAAAAATTAAAAATAAAAAATTAATATTAAAAATTAAAAATTAAAAAATAAAAATTAAAAATTAAAAATTAAGAATTAAAAATTAAAAATTAAAAATTTACAATTAAAAATTAAAAATTAAAAATTAAAAATTAAAAATTAAAAATTAAAAATTAAAAATTAAAAATTAAAAATTAAAAATTAAAAATTAAAAATTAAAAATAAAAATTAAAAATTAAAAATTAAAAATTAAAAATTAAAAATTAAAAATTAAAAATTAAAAATTAAAAATTAAAAATTAAAAATTAAAAATTAAAAATTAAAAATTAAAAATTAAAAATTAAAAATTAAAAATTAAAAATTAAAAATTAAAAATTAAAAATTAAAAATTAAAAATTAAAAATTAAAAATTAAAAATTAAAAATTAAAAATTAAAAATTAAAAATTAAAAATTAAAAATTAAAAATTAAAAATTAAAAATTAAAAATTAAAAATTAAAAATTAAAAATTAAAAATTAAAAATTAAAAATTAAAAATTAAAAATTAAAAATTAAAAATTAAAAATTAAAAATTAAAAATTAAAAATTAAAAATTAAAAATTAAAAATTAAAAATTAAAAATTAAAAATTAAAAATTAAAAATTAAAAATTAAAAATTAAAAATTAAAAATTAAAAATTAATAATTAATAATTAAAAATTAAAAACAAAAATTAAAAATTAAAAATAAAAAACTTAAAAATTAAAAAGTAAAGAATAAAAATTAAAAATTAAAAATTAAAAAGTAAAGAATAAAAATTAAAAATTAAAAATTAAAAATTAAAAATTAAAAATTAAAAATTAAAAATTAAAAATTAAAAATTAAAAATTAAAAATTAAAAACTAAAAATTAAAAATTTTAATTAAAAATTAAAAATTAAAAATTAAAAATTAAAAATTAAAAATTAAAAATTAAAAATTAAAAATTAAAAATTAAACATTAAAAATTAAAAATTAAAAATTAAAAATTAAAAATTAAAAATTAAAAATTAAAAATTAAAAATTAAAAATTAAAAATTAAAAATTAAAAATTTAAAATTTAAAATTAAAAATTAAAAATTAAAAATTAAAAATTAAAAATTAAAAATTAAAAATTAAAAATAAAAAATTAAAAATTAAAAATTAAAAATTAAAAAT
>CAVMKG010000635.1:15000-18536 GCA_963682025.1 Cordilura impudica
TTAAAAATTAAAAATTAAAAATTAAAAATTAAAAATTAAAAATTAAAAATTAAAAATTAAAAATTAAAAATTAAAAATTAAAAATTAAAAATTAAAAATTAAAAATTAAAAATTAAAAATTAAAAATTAAAAATTAAAAATTAAAAATTAAAAATTAAAAATTAAAAATTAAAAATTAAAAATTAAAAATTAAAAATTAAAAATTAAAAATTAAAAAATTAAAAATTAAAAATTAAAAATTAAAAATTAAAAATTAAAAATTAAAAATTAAAAATTAAAAATTAAAAATTAAAAATTTAAAAATTAAAAATTAAAAATTAAAATTAAAAATTAAAAATTAAAAATTAAAAATTAAAAATGAAAAATTAAAAATTAAAAATTAAAAATTAAAAATTAAAAATTAAAAATTAAAAATTAAAAATTAAAAATTAAAAATTAAAAATTAAAAATTAAAATTAAAAATTAAAAATTAAAAATTAAAAATTAAAAATTAAAAATTAAAAATTAAAAATTAAAAATTAAAAATTAAAAATTAAAAATTAAAAATTAAAAATTAAAAATTAAAAATTAAAAATTAAAAATTAAAAATTAAAAATTAAAAATTAAAAAATTAAAAATTAAAAATTAAAAATTAAAAATTAAAAATTAAAAATTAAAAATTAAAAATTAAAAATTAAAAATTAAAAATTAAAAATTAAAAATTAAAAATTAAAAATTAAAAATTAAAAATTAAAAATTAAAAATTAAAAATTAAAAATTAAAAATTAAAAATTAAAACTTCCAAAATTAAAAATTAAAAATTAGTAAATTAAAATTAAAAATTAAAAATTAAAAATTAAAAATTAAAAATTAAAAATTAAAAATTAAAAATTAAAAATTAAAAATTAAAAATTAAAAATTAAAAATTAAAAATTAAAAATTAAAAATTAAAAATTAAAAATTAAAAATTAAAAATTAAAAATTAAAAATTAAAAATTAAAAATTAAAAATTAAAAATTTAAAAATTAAAAATTAAAAATTAAAAATTAAAAATTAAAAATTAAAAATTAAAAATTAAAAATTAAAAATTAAAAATTAAAAATTAAAAATTAAAAATTAAAAATTAAAAATTAAAAATTAAAAAATTAAAAATTAAAAATTAAAAAATTAAAAATTAAAAATTAAAAATTAAAAATTAAAAATTAAAAATTAAAAATTAAAAATTAAAAATTAAAATTAAAATTAAAAATTAAAAATTAAAAATTAAAAATTAAAAATTAAAAATTAAAAATTAAAAATTAAAATATTAAAAATTAAAAAATTAAAAATTAAAAATTAAAAATTAAAAATTAAAAATTAAAAATTAAAAATAAAACTAAAATTAAAAATTAAAAATTAAAAATTAAAAACTAAAAATTAAAAATTAAAAATTAAAAATTAAAAATTAAAAATTAAAAATTAAAAATTAAAAATTAAAATTAAAAATTAAAAATTAAAAATTAAAAATTAAAAATTAAAAATTAAAAATTAAAAATTAAAAATTAAAAATTAAAAATTAAAAATTAAAATTAAAAATTAAAAATTAAAAATTAAAAAATTAAAAATTAAAAATTAAAAATTAAAAATTAAAAATTAAAAATTAAAAATTAAAAATTAAAAATTCCTATTTCAAAATTAAAAATTAAAAATTAAAAATTAAAAATTAAAAATTAAAAATTAAAAATTAAAAATTAAAAATTAAAAATTAAAAATTAAAAATTAAAAATTAAAAATTAAAAATTAAAAATTAAAAATTAAAAATTAAAAATTAAAAATTAAAAATTAAAAATTAAAAATTAAAAATTAAAAAATTAAAAATTAAAAATTAAAAATTAAAAATTAAAAATTAAAAAATTAAAAATTAAAAATTAAAAAATTAAAAAATTAAAAATTAAAAATTAAAAATTAAAAATTAAAAATTAAAAATTAAAAATTAAAAATTAAAAATTAAAAATTAAAAATTAAAAATTAAAAATTAAAAATTAAAAATTAAAAATTAAAAATTAAAAATTAAAAATTAAAAATTAAAAATTAAAAATTAAAAATTAAAAATTAAAAATTAAAAATTAAAAATTAAAAATTAAAAATTAAAAATTAAAAATTAAAAATTAAAAATTAAAAATTAAAAATTAAAAATTAAAAATTAAAAATTAAAAATTAAAAATTAAAAATTAAAAATTAAAAATTAAAAATTAAAAATTAAAAATTAAAAATTAAAAATTAAAAATTAAAAATTAAAAATTAAAAATTAAAAATTAAAAATTAAAAATTAAAAATTAAAAATTAAAAATTAAAAATTAAAAATTAAAAAATTAAAAATTAAAAATTAAAAATTAAAAATTAAAAATTAAAAATTAAAAATTAAAAATTAAAAATTAAAAATTAAAAATTAAAAATTAAAAATTAAAAATTAAAAATTAAAAATTAAAAATTCAAAATTAAAAATTAAAAATTAAAAATTAAAAATTAAAAATTAAAAATTAAAAATTAAAAATTAAAAATTAAAAATTAAAAATTAAAAATTAAAAATTAAAAATTAAAAATTAAAAAATTAAAAATTAAAAATTAAAAATTAAAAAATTAAAAATTAAAAATTAAAAATTAAAAAATTAAAAATTAAAAATTAAAAATTAAAAATTAAAAATTAAAAATTAAAAATTAAAAATTAAAAATTAAAAATTAAAAATTAAAAATTAAAAATTAAAAATTAAAAATTAAAAAATTAAAAATTAAAAATTAAAAATTAAAAATTAAAAATTAAAAATTAAAAATTAAAAATTAAAAATTAAAAATTAAAAATTAAAAATTAAAAATTAAAAATTAAAAATTAAAAATTAAAAATTAAAAATTAAAAATTAAAAATTAAAAATTAAAAATTAAAAATTAAAAATTAAAAATTAAAAATTAAAAATTAAAAATTAAAAATTAAAAATTAAAAATTAAAAATTAAAAATTAAAAATTAAAAATTAAAAATTAAAAATTAAAAATTAAAAATTAAAAATTAAAAATTAAAAATTAAAAATTAAAAATTAAAAATTAAAAATTAAAAATTAAAAATTAAAAATTAAAAATTAAAAATTAAAAATTAAAAATAAAATTAAAAATTAAAAATTAAAAATTAAAAATTAAAAATTAAAAATTAAAATTAAAAATTAAAAATTAAAAATTAAAAATTAAAAATTAAAAATTAAAAATTAAAAATTAAAAATTAAAAATTAAAAATTAAAAATTAAAAATTAAAAATTAAAAATTAAAAATTAAAAATTAAAAATTAAAAATTAAAAATTAAAAATTAAAAATTAAAAATTAAAAAATTAAAAATTAAAAATTAAAAATTAAAAATTAAAAATTAAAAATTAAAAATTAAAAATTAAAAATTAAAAATTAAATAAAAATTAAAAATTAATAATTAAAAATTAAAAATTAAAATTAAAAATTAAAAATTAAAAATTAAAAATTAAAAATTAAAAATTAAAAATTAAAAATTAAAAATTAAAAATTAAAAAATTAAATAAAA
>CAVMKG010000636.1:0-102232 GCA_963682025.1 Cordilura impudica
ATTGCATGCGGCTTCGTACGGTTTTGGCGGCATTTTAATTTTTTTTTTTTTGTTTGTGTTTGGGTTCCCCTTTTTTTTTGGTATGTTATTGTCGTCCATGCGTCAGAAATTACGAATTGTTGCGTTAATCAAACTGACAACTCTGGTGAATTATTGAAAACCAACAATAATGAAACAGAATAAAAGAACAAAAATAATAAACCAGAGCATGACTTTCATAACAACATCAACAGCACCCACTCCACCAACTAAATGACAGCAAAAAGCGGCAGCAACAACAATATAGGCTAGCAACATTAGCATTGTGTGTGAATGTTGTTTGATTGTCCTCCAATCTAACTATCTGATTATGGCAAAAAGTGCGAAATGATTCAGCTTAAGCTTATGTTTAATTTGGTTTTTGTTAGTTTTTAACTAAACTGTGCGGCCAACCAAAGCCAGCAACATTTATAAGCAGATTACGTTAGAATGAACGAACGAACGAAAGAATGGGTGGCCTATGTATAATATTACTACAACATTATACAATTATTATACAATGTTACGAATACTGGTGGGGGATGTATGCTTGGTTGGATTTAGTTTTTGGTGATTATGAATATGCAAACTAACACTCACACGTTACGTATGTGCCAGTCAAACATTAAAGGCAACAATGTTAAACAAAAGGAAAGATTTACGTACGCTTCAATTCATTTGACAGGAAAATGTGGCAGGCCAGGGAGTTTCCCGCAGAATATATATTGCGTATCTTTTTAATGTTTTTGAGTCGTTAATAGAATTATTATATGTAAATTATTTAAGATTAAGATAATTTATTAGTATGTATTTTCTATGAAAAACCAATTAATTATTTAGTTACGGTATAATATTATCTAAATAAAATCAGAATAAATTGCGCTGAAAATGATCTGGTCCTAGTTACAGTCTTTAAAGGCAGTCCAGATATATTTCTCCACTACATAGTAAAAGTGATGATAGTTTGAAATAAGAATTATGTATCCATGACAGCTAAAAAAGAATAAGTACAAAATTAAAATTTTAGAGTAGAACGTTTTTTCTTATTGTCGTTTCTTTATCTTTACCTTTTTGCTAACGGCGCATTACGAATTTAACTATAATTTATATAGTATAGTATAAAGCTAAAATTGCTTTGCTCTTAATATGTAATGTTACTTCGTATACATATGAAATTTTGATAAAAGATTAAAATTTTTCTAAATTATCGATTTTCATCAAAAAACTAAAATCGAATATTATGTCACTTAAGCTATTTTTGCGTTCAAGGCTCGTAAAATTGATAGGAATTAGTCAGTATGTTCTGAAGATTTTTGGGATCATAAATAAGAATACTTCCTTAAGAAAGGGTACATTTTCAACCATTTTTCTCCACAACGCATCATTTTCGAAATATAAGCGGTTATATGAAATCTATCGAAATTATGCATGATTTGATCTGGCGACGCTAATTATGGGTAACGCCATATTCACATGAACTAGCGGCCAAATTGCAACCATTTGCTAATCTTAAAAATAGTTGCCGCCCACATGAATTATTATTGCTGTGGGACAAAATGCCAACCATTTTGCTCCACATGAATACGTTTTCGAGATATACGTGGTACTATGTTCCCCACTGTAATTTTACGCTTTTCGATCTGGTCACCATAAAGATAGTTGCGGCCAAATTTACGTGAACTGTTATAGATATAGGGTCAAATATCAACCATTTCCCTCTTCAGCGCTATGTTTTCAAAATATAAGCGATTTTATGTTCCCCTCCAAAATTATTCCGTTGAATTCATATGGGGTGTTGCAGAAGGGTGTAAATGTCAATCATTTTTTTTTTGCGATGCTTTCTTTAGATTTCATATTCCCACCGAATATTTTTAGGCAAACCTAAAAATAGTTACCGTCCAATTAATATGGGGTATAACAGCTAGTTGGTAGACTGTCAATCATTTTGTTATACGCTGCATAGTTTTCGAGATTTAAGCGATTTTATGCACCCACCGAAATTTAACTTTCAGACACCCTTAAGAATAGTAGTTCATAATTCTGATAAAGTGTTCCAAAAGGGGGAAAACATTCCATTCATTTTGCTCCACTTAGTACAGTTTTAGAGATATAAGCGATTTTTTGTTATCCGTAAAATGAAAAATGATTGCATAAACATACGAGTAAAAATTTTATGAAAAAATCGTAGAGCGTCATACATTCATCATTCGTCATGTATAACTATAAAATTTTCAAAAAGAAATCTTAATAAAGCTAATGAATAATCCATCATTAATTAGTCAAACAGTGAAGACACAGTTAAGAATTTAGTTAAGTTCTCTAAATAACAACACGTATAGAATCAAAAAAATTATATTTAAATTAGAAGACATGAAGGCGTCTAGTTCCTTCACGGTGTAACAGCCATATGGTAAGGAAAACTCTTATCTTAATATTCTATACTTAAAACTGACACCCATACAAGGTAATTCCACACAAAACTTATTAATTTTTAATGCAAATTAAGCAATGTCGTTGAAACAATCTTATCGCAGTCAACAACTATTTTATTTTATTACCTCAGCCACATGCAAAGTAACTTACTTATTTTCTTAGTCTAGCAACCAAAGGCTAATCAATTTATTTATATGTATGTATTATTAGATAAGGATACTGGCGTAGTACAAGTATTTTTTGAAAGAATAAAAAAACAGCATGTCAGCGTACGCACAGTTTTTTTTTTTAATTTTTCAATTCTTTAACACGAACCTTTAGCTATAGGTGGTCTTGTCTTTGGAAGATAAGCCAAAAAATGTTCTTTGTGCCTGATAACAACCCGCTTTATTTTTAATTGTTTTTGAAATAAAATCTGAATAAAATTTAATTAAAAACACGGAACAATATAATGGAATAATATTTAAATAGAACAAGCAACTAAATAATGGTTACAAAATAAAATTTACATCACGATTATCCATAAACAAAAAGAAAAAAACGAAATTGGATTTATGGCTGATTATAAAAATTTAAAAAAAGGACAAAAACCATTTCAAAGATACCTAGTAGACAATACGGAGTCATTGATATTTAATGATTCGTTTTTTAATTTGTATGAAACCCTTTTTTCTAGCCACACAAAAGAAAAAAAAAAAACGATTCGTTGTGCATTTTAAAAATTGATATCAAAATTTAGAAGAAAAAAAAAAATACTATTTCCGACAACAACAACAAAAAAAAAAAAAGATTTGTATTGATGGTAGAAATAATTGTATATTATTTTTTTTTTATATAATTTATATGCACTGCAAAAAATTGGGTTAAGAAAAATATTGAATTTATATTTAACGGACTCCAATGGTGGTAAAAAAAATTGTTCTTGCTTCGGCAGAACATATACTAAAATTGGAATGATACAGAGAAGATTAGCATGGCCCCTGCGCAAGGATGACACGCAAAATCGTGAAGCGTTCCACATTTTTTAATAGACCAGAAAATTATAGACCAATTAGTCTACTAAGCAGGCCTGGAAAATTTTTAGAGAAAATATTAAATATGAAACTACTTGACTTTGTTAATAGCAATCGTATTCTAGCTGATGAACAATTCGGTTTTAGGAGGTCACACTCCACTATTCATCAGGTAAAGAGAATTTGTAACGATGTCAAACATGGCTTTGTCTCAGGGAAATCCACAGCGCACAGTGGACCATATTTTGAGAAGGCGGCCAAAAATCATTTTTTTTTGTTACCGATTTTAAAGTTATGTTATTCATTTGTAAGTAAATACTAATAAACCTCGGGACCAAAAAACTGCGACTCTATCTCAACTATATCACAGCGAACAGGGTCTTCGAAAATGGGATTTCTCAGTATTTTGCTAAAATTAAAAATTTCTTTGTAAATTTTTATTTTTGAATGACTGTAATTTTTTTGATTTAAAAGATTTTGAAGTGAAATAAATTTAGTAAAATTTTGTGGCTTCCATACTATTAATGTTAAAAATGTAAAATCACTGAGTCATTCCGAAATTAAAAAAAAAAATTTTTTAAAAAGGTCCAAATTTTCCGAAAATCTCCTACTTAATAGAGCATAACTCCTGCCAGTCAAAATCAGTCAGAAAAGACCTTGCACTCTTCTATAGTCCGAACCCTCCCCTATACTGCTATACCCTATTATACACCCGCCAGTTTCCGCCCGTGTGCACCAGAACAATTTTTCTGACCCAAGGTTTGATATTTTCTGCAAAATTTATGAATACAAAAGTTGTCCACTATGTGGTTAGGATATACATATTAAGTCTGAGGTGATGTTTGCAACTGCCAAAAATATTGGACTTTTATCCATCTTTTATTATACGGATCGACTCAAAAACACTTTCTGAGTCGATTAAACGATGTCCGTCTGTCCGTCTGAGTGTTATAAATACAAAAGTTGGTCGTACCAGTGCACCGCGGTGTATTTTTTTGCGTGTCGGTAGAGTTGTCAAGAGTTGTTATCTTCTATATTAAAAGAATTTATGAATAAACTTTGCATTCAAGATTTTTTTTCAATATTTTTCTTCTCTCAAACCTCTATAACTAGAGTTCTAATTAACGTAGGCTGTTGACATAGGTCTAAGAACACTCAGTGGATCAAGATCCTTCTTTTGAGCTATTAACTGCTTAAATTCGTTGGGTTTGAGGAAAGTTATGCGTGGAGAATCAACTTTACTTTTACTGTACGTTAACTTATCTTGGCATATTTTGGCATTACTGTACGTTAACTTCTCTTGGCAAATTCGTTGGGTTTGAGGAAAGTTATGCGTGGACAATCAACTTTACTTTTACTGTACGTTAACATCTCTTGGCATATTTTGGCATTACTGTACGTTAACTTCTCTTGCCAAATTTAGGTATTATATTATAAAAATTAATATAATATAATATAATGCTGCGGATGAGCAGGGGTCCTCTAGTATACTTATATATACCTGACAAAATGGGAAACAATTTAAATAACGGTAAATGGTAAAAACTATTGCGGCATAGCCCTTTAAGATATGAGCAGGTATGCTTCACCTTTTAAAAGGGGTTAGGGTGTGGGTTTTTTATGCTTCTAAAAGTGGTAATAAAAGATAAAAAATTTTATTTTAGATAATTGCAAGAAAGAGTTTTTATAATAATGTTTCCACAATTATTATTCATTACAATTTGTGCAATGGCTAAGTACTGTTACAGAGATCTGGCAGATATTTATTTTCAACGAAATGATGTAGACGATGTAATTTTGCACATAGTGAGCAACGACTTCTTTAAGAATTGTAACCTAGAAGACATTGAAATGCACAATGGAAAAATTAATAATTTTGCATCGAATTTTAAAAGAGGGTACATTGATTGCTCTCATAGCAAGGCAAAGATGTACAAACGTTACCAAGACTGGTTAATAAAGCAACTTATTTTTGAGAGTGCATCTACAACTGCCAACGAAAGTGGAAAAAAGGGTCGACCAGCAAAACCAATTGATCTCGAAGGCGCAAGCTGGAGAATATCAATGAAGAAATTTCATAAAGAATTATTAAGGATTCATTTTTGCTCCAAATTCAACCAACCCAAAATAAAAAAAATAAAATTTAAATAATTGAAAAATAGTAGAAGCGAGCCCAAGGCGCACAAAGAGGATTTTGAAAAGCATTCCTACACCAATTGAAGATAAGAAATTCACGCCGGAAGAAGCGTTCGCCATATTTTTGGATTTGAAATTGACCAAAAATCAATATAAGGAATTGCGGAAGCGAACCAATGAAAAGAATTGTGGGATTTTTCCAGAGTATCGAGATTTAGTTTCTGCCAAAAAAGATTGCTTACCTTCAAAATCGGCTATTAGTGTCACTTCAACATCAGCAGAAATAAAATTGCAAGATCTCTTTGAACATACTGCAGAACGATTGCTAAATACGCTTGATACTGATCATTTAAATAAAATTGGTAATGGCAGCATTACCTTATTTTCTAAATGGGGATGTGATGGATCTTCTGGTCAGAAACAATACAAGCTATTTAATGCCCAAAATTCATCAGATGCTAATTTATTTATGGTATCTTTCGTTCCATTGCGCTTAACAAAAAGGTATAGCGTCTTAGAGCCGTCAACTAGTAGAGCAACAGAAATTGATACATGGAAAAATGAAATTCCTTCTTCAACAAAGTATTGCAGACCAATAAAATTTGCATTCAAAAAGGAAACCAAAGATGTCATAACTGAAGAAGTTCAAAAAATAAAAGATCAAATTAAGAAACTTCAACCAGTAATATTTAAATTTGATGACCAAGACATTGAAGTACATTTTAAAATGTGTCTCACAATGATTGATGGAAAAGTTGCACAAGCTTTAACTGCAACAAAGTCAACGTTAAGCTGCATTATATGCCAAAAGACATCAAGTCAATTAAGCCAACCCCCACCAGAAGACGATAGTTTTAAGGAAGCCTACGAATTTGGAATGTCCCCTCTTCATGCTAGAATACGTTTCATGGAGCATATTCTTAAATTGGGTTATGATTTGGAATGTGGTCCGTTAGGCGAAACAGTGAGAAAAGACAAAGAAAATGAAGAAAAAAGAAAGCAAAAAAAAACAAATTCAACAAAAATATCTACAGCTAGGCCTCGTAATCGACCAACCAAAACAAGGGGAAGGAAACACAAATGATGGAAATACTGCAAGGAGATTTTTTTTCCGATTCGGAAACTGCAGCATCTATCACAGGTGTAGATCATGAATTAATAAGACGATTCAAAATCATATTACAAGTTCTAGCATGCAGCAGAAAGATAAATGCAAAAAAATTTGGAGAGTACGCCAATAAAACAGCTACACTTTATAATGAAAAATACTCTTGAAGATATATGTCATGCACAGTTCATAAAATTTTGTACCATGGGGAACAAATAATTCAAAACAATATGCTACCAATAGGAGATCTATCTGAAGAAGCGCAAGAAAAAAGGAACAAAGACTACAGATTCCTTCGCGAGCACAACACAAGGAAAATGTCCAGATGTTGTACTAATGAAGACCTTATCACTATTTTGATGTGCACTTCAGATCCATATATGTCCAACATTCGTCAAAAATGGAAAACTATCTCTATTGAATTAGACGAAGAAGCTAAACAACTTCTAGAAGATGAAAATCAAGGCTATTTAGAAGAAATTTTTACTAAAATTGGTTGATTTAAAGTACTTTTTCATTACACTAACAATAATTTACACTTTTTTTTATATAGTTAAACATTTTTCTTGATTTAAAAATTTATATATTTTGTAAATTTACAATAAAAATTGTTATATTTCATAAATTTACCATAAAAATTGATATAGAAATATTTAAAAAGACAATAAAAAAAAATTAACTAAAGCAAAAACATGCGAGTTTTTCATTGAAACTTCTCTATCTTGAACCAATATAAGGTAACTTTTACGTTCGCTGCTTAATAAATTATATTTTAACTCGGGATCTTTCAAAAAAAAAAAAAAAACAACATTTGGCCCTTGTGCACATTAGGACTAAAAAGTTTACGGGGCCAAAGTTTGGCATTTTCTGAAAAAAATTAACTTAAAAAATTGTTAAAAAGTATTAGTTGTAAAATTAACTGAAAAAATAAGACACTATATTAAAAAAAAAACCTTTTGTTACCTTTTAACACTTCACTTTTGTACAAAAATTCAACTACAAATGGTCCGCTGTGCAGCGCTAGTTTTGCTTGATATTGAAAAGGTATTCGAATCTGTAAATCACAATGGCCTTACTTATAAACTTATTAAACTGATCAAAAACTTTTTAAGTAATAGATACTTTTGTGTGGCTATGGGTAATTCCTTATCCGAATTAAATGCTATTCCTGTATCTGTTCCTCAAGGATCAGTTTCAGGTCCACGGCTTTATAATTTATATTGTCCTGATATGCCTGTAATTAGTCCATGCAAATTTGCTGCTAAAGCAAAAATGCATTTTTAACATATCCCCTTAATATATGGAGAAGATACGCATATTCGAAAGGAAATGCCTCAGGCATTGCACGTCTTTATACAGATGTCAGAGTAGTAACTACAAAAAATTTATATCAAACAAAATTCTTTGTGAAAAAGCTGAAATATCCAGATTCGATAATTTCGTTACACATCACATTTTCAATAGTATGTTTACCAAAAAGATTACTAAATGGATACGTTCCACCGGAAGCTTTTCTTTCCTTTGATAGAAATAGTTTTATTCAAAATTAAGATGGCATCGGTATATTAACCATATTTATAGACGAGCCAATATCAAAACAATAAATTGTAATGAAGTAACGTCAGAAAGTTGTCGATTTGACAAAAGTATTTATTCGGATGATAAAAATATTAAACATAATATAAACCTTAAAATATAATGGTGGCTCACTCACTCCTTTTTAATCTTAACCCTTGACCCTATTTTTTTTCCTAGCCAATATAAAGTAAGCTTTTGTTAGCCTTTTTACTTACAATTAATCTTATATTTCTGCCTTGTATTTATGTATATGTAATAGAAAAAAATAACATTGCTATTAAATAAATATTATATTTACTTGATAGCTCTCTAAAATGGGACTTTGTATATAAAATAAGTTATATATATACTTTTTGCTTATTTGGAGTTTGTAATTATATCTTTCGTATTAACGAAATAAAGAATCCAAAAAAAAAAAAATAAGTAAGAAAATTATAGTCGGTCTAGACCGACCATATAATACCCTATACCATGGTTTAGAGACCCTATCTTTCGGTCCAACTAATTCGATATAGAAAGTAAGCATAAACCATATTTGAGTGGCATTGTTATTAATTTTTTGCTGCAAATATAAAAAAGTTCATATCGGGTGCTATATTTATATGGGGACTAGGTCGAAAAATGGACCGATCTTGACCATATTTGGTAAAGCCACTTATATTTTGAAGAAATATATACAAACAAAATTTGAGAAAAATCTGTGCAATATTTTTGTTTTTTGATAGATTTTAGTGAAGATCGGGAAGCAGCTTATATGGGACCTATGACTAAGAATTGTCCTATAGGTATTATTTTTGGACTACTGATTAATGGATATAATAAACACATACAAACCCAATTTCACTGAGATCTATATTATAATTTGGACCTTATGGCACTTCATGTCGGTTTCATAGGGGTCATTTGTATGGGGGCTAGGTCTGAATATGAACCGCGACCTGTAGTTTGATTACAAATTTTACATGGACACACAGACGGACGGACGGACGGACGGACATTGCTAAATCGACTCAGAAAGTGATTCTGAGTCGATCTGTATAATAGAAGATGGGTCTAGGTCAAATATTTTTGGTAGTTACAAACAGCAGCACAAAGTCATTATACCCAAACCACATAGTGGTATAGGGTATAAAAATCGAATGAGGACCTCAAACTCGTGATAATTAATCACGAATGTTTGTTTGTTTAGACTCATCTCCAATCTACTCATCTCCATCTACTCACTATTAGTTTAAAAATAATTTTTAGTGTTAATTCATGATATTCTTTATTTTAATTTTAATGTTAATTTTTAAAAATTAGTCTAAAATTTTGCACCGCAATTCCACGCTAAAGCGTAGCATCGGCAAAGTATCTGCTCTACTGTCTCCTTCAAATTGCATTTACTGAATCTCCATACTTTGTACGTCGGTGAACGATAACCACCTATTGGGAGGAACAGCATATTGTATGACTTCTTGAGGTAGCCATAGACTGGTAATTCCCTGCAGATTAGTAATTTCCTGCATTCTGTACTTGAACTTAACCGTTAGTTGTCAGTTAGACGGGAATCAGTTTTGCTTAAAATCTGTGTTCCTACAGCAGAACTGGAAAATTCTTCAGCAAAAGGAATTAGACCGAATTCGAAAAAAATCCGTTACTACCTTGCTTGAAAAAATAAAATAAAGAATATAGTGGTCCGTACTGGATGATTCTGGCACTGAACTCATATATTCGTTAAGTATAGTAAAACCACCAATGATTGTAGAGCAGAGGGGGTAGAGTATCTTTTATAGATTTTTTTAAGTTTTAATGTAGTGTCTTGTTTTCATTATGTCATTTTCAATGACAATTGTTGTCAATTATTGTCAGTTGTATGAAAACGGGTTTTAATGTCTTGTCATTTACAACCCCTGGCAAAATTTGACATCTGAAATGAAATTGCCAGCATGTTGGCAATTTGTTTGTGTTTGACAGCCGGATTTTTTGTTCGTTTATAAGATGTAATGAATACGTAATGAATAGAAAATTACTAGATGTCAGCTGAGGCAATTGTTTGTTGTGAGTGAAGTCGAAAAACCACTCAAAATGTTCCTCCAATCAAAGTTTTTTGTTTTGATGTTCTTTAAGAAATTTAACGGAAAATTTTTATGTAGAACATATTAGCCCTGTATCTACAATTTCTAGGGGTAAAGTTTGTTCTCTTTTAAAATATAACAAAAATTATCCCAAAAACGGGCGTTTCGTGCTCAGCTAAAAATATCACTACGGATTAGTGAGTTATGACTAAACGATCATTCGGGCGATCTAAGATCTTGCAAGTTGCTAATTTCAGTCAGTCACATGTATTTGAATTTTTTTTTATTATTTTAATTAAGAATATTTTAAAACTTTAAAGAAAATTTACAAGTGACAAAATTAACTTTTTTTTTTAGGATTTACCACCCACCGTATGAACTTTCAGTCGTTAATGACCCCTAGTGGAACACATATTCAAGGAATATTTTATACATCGTTTAATAAAATTCTATCAAAATAGAGGCTAAAAAACTATTTTTTAAGTGTATCTTCTGCAAAACCAACAGCTATATTTGCAAACTGCTGTTAATTATTTGGATTAATATAATTGTACCCTACATCTAGCTGAGGTAAGAGCATAATAAGTTTGTATTGGTGATTGCAACTATTGACAATTATACTATTTTATTAAACTAATCAGAAGCCCTTACTGGATCGATTTAGCTTTTTTCTAACTTGCGATAGTACTTAAATCTTTATGTTAGCTTTGTTATCAAATAATAGAATGACTCATTCATTCCAAATATGATGAGGCAATTTTGTCTTACTTCTATTAACTTCGAAGCTTTCTCTCAATATATGGTGTAGGGTATATCAGGTAAGGCCTTAACAGCCTTTAATTTTATAACTGGTTTTTTGTTTGCATTAATTTTTTTCAATATTTAATAAAAAAAAATTTTAATTGAAAAAAGAATATAGCAACTGGAAACTGGCTATTAAGGAAGACTTAACATTAACTGGCAGCCAATATATGAAAACATATTAATATGCATGGGCCTATAAAATGCCAATGCAAATAATAATTTTCAATATTAATTAATTTAATATTAAAAAGAGTTTTTCAATTCAAATTTCCTCATAGACGCCATTTGTTAGAACCTGAAGCGCTCACCGCTGGCGGGTTTTATACTAAATAAACCAGCTGGATAATGTAAGTGTTTCATTGTGGGTCTGTTGGCTTTGAAAAAAATGTTAACATAAATTCAATAATTTTTGACATTTTATAGCATTTTTATATGCTGTGTGACATCATTAAATATTTTTATTGTTTTCCATTTGTTTATTTCTAGCCAGCCCTGGTCAAAACAAAACGATTCACAATACAATACAATACAAACACAGAAAGAACATCAGAATATTACTTAAACAGCCGTGTGGCTACAATCTACCTTAACTAGACAATATATGAGTGTTCACCTTTCCAAGCACAACGCATCACTGCCTGAGAATTAATAATAAAATGTTATACTTTTTTTTCTATTTTCTATAAAAAAAAAATAAATTCAGAGCATTTTTTTAATATATTGACAAAGAAGAAAAACCGTAAAAAACTACCTACTCAAAGGTTTGTCAACTATACGAAAGGTTGAGCCAACTGGAGACTCAAGCACTTGTTTTAATGGCCATGAAATTAAACAACAACAATAGTAAGAACAATAACAATAACAGTAGAGTGGAATGGTGTGGAGTGGAGTGAAGGAAAACATTTAATAGCGGAAAAACTTTTCTTCTGCTCGAGCAAAAGGGTTCAAAAGGTTAAATGATTAACATAAAGACCATAAAAATAAATTAAAATTCTTATGAAAACTCATAAAAACATCTGTAAAATGAAATTAAAATATTTCGTTTTCTTATTGCTTTCGCTCATTTTTTCATTTTCAAAATTGAACAGGATGGTAGCTATTGATTAGGAACTAAACAAAAATTAATACAAACAAAAAATCAAAACTGTTTAATTAACAATGGGTGTAGGTAAAACAATGAGTAGTGGGTACATTGGAAAAAATATACTAATATTTATTGTTAGAGATGTGATTTGAGGTATCAATATCAACAAAGGATAAATCGAACAAAAATTTCATTGTAAAATTAACACTAAATCCTCGAGACATCATCGATATTTCGATAAATAACAACCAGTGTTATCAGATGTACAGATTTATGTATTTTGTTTTTACAAGTTTCTGAAGTACCAAACAGATTTTCAGATTTTTCCAAAACAATAGATTTATTGAAATTATTGCAAGCAACTGTCCCGAAGTAATCTCAAAACATGATGAATCTTATGAGTCGAACAAATTTATTATAGATATTATTTTAAAACAAGTTTAGCCTGAAACGTCTTAATCAATTTAAATCGAAATTTTATTATACGTCTCAAGAAATGCGGAACAACTTTTGTAGATGTTTTGTAAAATACGTACGACTACTTGGCATCAAACGAAGTTATTGAATAAAATTAAGAAGATTTCTAATTTTATATTAGCAAAGATAGAAAAACTGTATCGATCAATACAAGATCAATCAAATTTAACCTTTAGGAAATATAAATAAAATTATCAAAAGAGAAATGACCTAATTTGAAGATGTGAAAGTTTGTGGTAATAACTACTTGCAACCAACCAGTGTTGGATTAAAAATTATTTTCTTGGACTGAAAGAATTTTCCATATAAAAATAAGGTCACGAAAAAATGAGGAAATCCCAAATGTTTTTAAGAGGATTTTCAATTTAAAAAACAAATTATAAAAAATTTTAATTATATTTGAATTTTTTATTTTTTTATTTTTTATTGATAATTGATAAAAAAAAATTAATTATATTTTAAATTTTTTATCTTTTTTATATCTATACTATCTGGACCCGGCAAACGTTGTTTTGCCCTCAATGAATTTTTTATTTTACTTAGAATCTGTATATACCTATATAAAATGTTTGAGGAAGATCTCCAGATAATAAAATGAGAGCTCCACCAAAATGTCTTTCATTGCCTTTCAAATCTTTTAAAGTTCTATGTAATGCTTCTAAGGAATGTTTGTGAGCCATGGTGCATTCATCCCAAATAAAAATACTGCATTTTTGCAGAACTTTTTCCTTACCGGAATGTTTTGTGATATTACAGACGGCATTCTCATTTGTTTGTACGTTTAACGGTGATTTGAGTGCTGATTGAGCTTAACGACCACCATGCAATAATGTAGCGGCTTTTTCCTTCCTTTTTGGTTAGAATATTTTTATATAAAAACGTTTGTGAATTTTGTAACTTATAAAATTTATATAAATTTGACAACTCATTATTTTTCGAACGACAGCGCCATCTACTGGCTCCAATAAAAAAATGTTTGGCATCATCTAACATACATATATGTACATCCTTAGTTTCATTAAATTTCTTATGATGAAAGATACATACATTCTGAATTGCAGTCAAATCGCGCTGAAAATAAGAATTTTGTTTATAACTTGACCGCAAGGCCAGCTAGAGGGTTAAAACTAAAAAAAAACACAGAAGAGCTCGAACCGAACCTATGGTGCAAATCCCAACTCGACAGTTCTTATGGTTCCGGAGATCATTCGTTACAAACAAATGCACCAACGTTTTTATATATATAGATACATATATATGAATGTATCGATATATCGAATATATATTATCGACTTATCGATAATTTATTTTTTTATGATATTCTGCAATCACTAATTCTAGAAAAAGGATTTTCGGAAAAGGTTTTTAGTTGCAATTACACGTGAACACTTTCGGCAGCGAGCATGGATAATTATATTTAGGGAAATGAGTCGGAATCCGTAATCCATGTTGCTCTGCATTATTTGCAGTTTTTTAGTTAACATATAAATTTTAAAAATAAAAAAAAAAAATTTAAATGCAAATTGTATTTTTTAATCAAAAATAATTTTTTTATTTCTTATTAAATTCTAAATTTTTTGTTTGACCAAAATAATTTTTAATGAAATTACTTTTTTTTTTTGTATTTTATTAAAAATAATTCTTTTCAAATAAAATTTAAAAAAAAAAAAAAACTGGGTTTCGCTGTTCACATTTAGAGTGATATCCTGTTATAAACAAGAGAGTTTTACAGTCTCTAATTTCGTTTGCTAAAGGTTTTCTATGTGCATCGGGATTTTCATAGCGGAATAGATTAAATTCAGCAACTGATAAGCAAGTTGCTCTATCAAAGACAATCGCTTAATATGTCGTAATGGTTTCAAAAAAGCAGCAGCACTCATCCATTAATATTAATTTTTTTCTTAAAGTATTACTCTTAACTAGCAGATTCCAGCGCTAAAAATTCGAGTGCAATTTCTAGGCAACTTTATTTTTCAACTTAGCCAATTCACAAACCAACACTTTTTTGGATTATTATTGTTGTGAATGATGATAAATTTAATAAACACACACATAGCATATGTTTAACTTTATGTATGTGTTAGTAACAACTTTAAATGCAATTTACTCAAAATAAAGAAAAAAATTAAAAACCTGAAAATCTGGTGAACAGCTAAAAAGAAATACCTTTCAAATAATATACGTTTAGTCAAAATCGGGAAAAAATTTTAGAAGGAAACATCAGTAACAAGAAATCGCCTAGCCGAAAATTGTTGGACAGTGTAATGCATTTTTCAGATACAAATTAATTTTTCTATAAAACAAAACCATAATTGTTTTTGTGAAAACACAACAAGTAAGAAATTGTAATAAATACAGGTCAAAAGAGAAAATCAATCGAATTTAAATAAAGATGGAATTAGAATTTAAAGGTTAATTACACTATCCATCAGTCCGAAAGTTGTTTTACAGTGTAATTTTTGCTCGTTTTGAAATTAATAAAGGAGATTTTCCAAATGCTTAAAAATAATTGTGTTCTTATCAATATAAAAAATTAATAGATTCTTCGTCCGTCATTAAAATTTAAAGATTTATAAAAACCGTAGGTTTAAATGATTAATAAACCCCTATAACGTATGGTAAGCAATTAATCATTTTGTTCGATTGAGTGTAACAGATAATTCGAGTGAGAGATTTAAACTAGCTCGATTAAGACAACAAAGTTTCAAATCAATGGAAGAATTTAAAAATTTTTTATTGATTCGAATATATTAAAAATTATTCGAATAAATAAAAAATATATAAAAGCGTTTGGTGTATATTTTCTAATTAATTGTATGATGTTTAAATTTTTTATAAATTCCACCAAAATTATGGTAGTAAATAGTAAAAGCTGAAAAACTGTGATACGTAGTGTTAGGAAAATTTTTACTGTGATATTTTTAATTTTTATTTGCAATTATTTTTTAAAAAATTAAATATGTGTTTAATGTCGTTTTGTATATACTGTGTAAAACAATTATTATTTTTGAAAACTAAGAAAATTAAAAAAATTAAAAAAAAAAAATTAAAATCAAAATCAAATTTAAGGATATTAACATTTTTTTAAAACAAAAATCGAAATAATATATATATTTGCGGAAGGATTTCGATAAAACTTGTTGATAATATTTTAATAATTCCAAAAAATAATATTCTGGACTTATTTTCTGAAATTAACCCGTGGGGTACTCAAAATGTGTCCTGGTTTTAATTTTTTATACCCTATACCACTATGTGGTTTGGGTATAATGACTTTGTGCTGCTGTTTGTAACAACCAAAAATATTTGACCTACACCCATCTTTAATTATACCGATCGAATCAGAATCACTATCTGATTCGATTTAACGATGGCCGTCCGTCCGTCCGTCCTTCCGTCTGTGTGTCCATGTAAAGTTTGTAATCAAACTGCAGGTCGCAAATATGAATATATTTTGACGAAATTTGGCATTTGATCTTTCGTCAGCCATGGGATGAACGCTATTGCAATTGGTGAGAATCGGTCCATGCTCAGACCTGGCCCCCATACAAATGACCCCTATGAAATCAACATATATTGCCATAAGGTCCAAATTATCATACAAATCTTAGTCAAATTGGGTTTGTATGTATATATTACATCCATTAATCAGTAGTCCAAAAATGATCCCTATTGAACAACTCTTAGTCATAGGCCCCATATAGAGATGCTTCCCGATCTTCACTTAAATCTATCAAAAACAAAAATATTGCACTGATTCTTCTCAAATCTTGTTTGTATACATTTTTGCAAAATACAAGAGACCTTACCAAACATGGTCAGGATCGGTCCATTTTTGGGCCTAGTCTCCATATAGATATAGCATCCGATATGAACTGTTTCATATCTGCAGCCAAAAAAATTAATAAAAATCCCACTCATATTTGATTTATGCTTATTTTCTATATCCAGTTAGTTCGGCCTGAGAGAAAGGGTCTCTAAACGCATGGTATAGGGTATCGTATAGTCGGTCTAGACCGACTATAATTTTCTTACTTGTTTTATGCATATGTTAGTAGCAACTTTAAACGATCATAACTCGAAAAAATATTTCAGACGATTAAATTCTGTAAAAATGATAAATGAAATGATAAATTTTTTGTAAAATCGGTGAAAAACTGTGAAATTTACATCGGTAACAAAAAATCGCCTAGCCTATTAATATTATAGATATCACTATGTGGTTTGGGCATAATGACTTTGTGCTGCTGTTTGTAACTACCAAAAATATTTGACCTAGACCCATCTTTTATTATACCGATCGACTCAGAATCACTTTCTGAGTCGATTAAGCGAAGTCCGTCCGTCCGTCCGTCCGTCTGTGTGTCCATGTAGAGCTTGTAATCAAACTACAGGTCGCAAATATGAACATATTGTAATGAAATTTGGTACATAAGCTTTCATCGGCCATAGGATGAACGCTGTTGAAATTGGTGAAATTCGGTCTATTTTCAGACCTAGACCCCATACAAATGACCCCTATGAAACCGACATGAATTGCCATAAGATCCAAATTATAATATAAATCTCAGTCAAATTGGGTTTGTATGTATTTATTATATCTAGTAGTCACTAGTCCAAAAATAATCCCTATAGGACAATTCTTAGTCAAAGGTCCCATATAAGCTGCTTCCCGATCTTCACTTAAATCTATCAAAAATCAAAAATATTGCACAGATTTTTCTCAAATTTGGTTTGTATATATTTTTTCAAAATATAAGTGACTGTACCAAATATGGTCAGGATCGGTCCATTTTTCGACCTAGTCCCCATATAAACATAGCACCCGATATGAACTTTTTCATATTTGCAGCAAAAAAATAAGTAACAATCACTTAAATTTGGTTTGTGCTTATTTTCTATATCAAATTAGTTGGACCGAAAGATAGGATCTCTAAACCGTGGTATAGGGTATCATATGGTCGGTATAGACCGACCATAATTTTCTTACTTGTTTTTAATTAAATTTATCATTTTCAGAATAAAAGGCTGAACCATGACATTTCATACAAATTTGAACAAAAAAAAAATAAATAATCAGACGAATCGAAAGACAGAGCATCCTCTTAAGCCCGTTTTGGAAAGACATGATGGGTCGATCCTGAATACACATTTGTATACAGCCAACTCAAATTCATTAAATTCTGGATAAGATTTTCCATAACAAAATATTCAGAAAGCATTAAATAACTTCTCTTAACTCTTACCTCTTACTGAAAGTTCCTAAATTCTCACACAAATTTGTCGTTGGCATAAATTGCAGAAAGCTGATAGTTATTTTGCCCTTGTATTTTGTATTGTGTAAAGAGGTGTTTGAAGTACTGCGACCGAAGTGATCTATTGTACTGCCCTCTGCTAATAGGTCGTCCCTATAAACTCTCATCCAACCCTGAAGCCCTCAGGAGTTCGAGGATGTTGGTTGGTTCTAGTAATTTTATATCGCTACCTGGTATTTGGAAGGAGCTTTTTTCTTTTGTGTATTGGCGTGCCACAATTCCCAAGTATGTGCTCTGCTGATTCGGCTTCCTCATCAAATAATCTGCACATGGGGTTTGCTATAATTCCTAACCTGCTCAGATGTTCCCTGAGCGTACAGCGACCAGTTAAAATTCCAGTTAGTATTCTCAGACCGTTCTTTGACAATCTAAGCACGACCCAAATCTCTTCTTGTTGTAGCCACCCAATAAGATTTTGGATTGCCTTAAGCCCAAGTGGCTCGAGAAAAATTCCCGTCTAACACAATTTTCATGTTCCCTGAGTACGCCTTCCCAAATTCCTTTTCCTATTCCACAAAATGGGTCCGGCCATATTAATTTTGTGGAAGCTCCCCTTCTGGCAAGTTCATCAGCTTGCTCATTACCTTGAATCCCAATATGTTCCGGGACTCAACAAAAGCTAACCTTGTTGTATTTACCTAGCTCAATTAGTTTCTGTAGACAGTCCCATACTAACTTAGAGTCTACTTCATAGGAGCTTAGTGCTCGAATAGCAGCTTGACTATCGGACAATATGGTTATGTTCCGTCTTTAGTACTTCCTATTCAAGTTGATTTATGTACAATGCTTGTGTGTATTCCCATTGGCTCGAAGTATTTGGTTCTAGGCCCGAAGACTCCCGCCCCTGTGCCACTTTCGGTTTTTGACCATCTGTGTACCATTTGATTGTATCTTCTCTTAGAGAATATTCTGTATTTAAACCGCTCCATTCTCTCTTATTGCTAAGTTCTGTAACAAAGTATTTGCTGAAATCATATTTCTTCTCAGCCTTATCCATGGGCCAATCTAGGAGGGAGTAATCATTAACTTGGCTTATTCGGTTCCATTGCCCTTCATAAAGCCTGGTTAGAGGTTTATATCTCTTGATTCCGATTGCCGTTGTCAGGGCTTTCCTCTGCACCACTATATGTAGTGGGCTTAGTAGTATTCCCTTAATAGGAAACTTAATTTATTAATTTGTAAATTATAAATTAAATTAAATCCTTGAAAACACGCAAATAGCTGAAAAAAACATATTCTTCAATTGAAAATTTATGAGCCTTAAAAGTTAAGAAATCTTCTCTACTTTTACACACATACATAAATTAAAGCCAAAATAATCAATTTACTACTAACTTAGCCAAGCTCACTGAATAACTCCCTCACACTAACAGACATGACTTTCATATAGAAATATTGAAACAATATTTCTTTTTTTTTTTCATAAAATAAAAAAATAACTTCCTTCATAGACTATATAACACATATTATACATATAGATTTCCTCAAGCCTTTTCAGCAATAAAAAGGAAAATTCATTGCAAAAATATATATATATATATATATATAGAAAAATAGAAGAGACTGAAAAAACATGTGCTACTAAGAAAATGTTTCGCACTTGCAACAAACACGTTCGAAAGAGCCACAACGTCTGCTACTTTTTCAAATCTTTTAACCGCGTTCTCTAAGGTGAAATATTATAAAAGTTCATGTGGCAAAAAACAAGCTACAGCATACCGTTCAAAATCTTTGAAAATGTTTCCAAAGGAAAATAGAAAAAATAAAATAAAAACTAAATAAATGGTGAAAATAAAGTTAACTCTCTTAAACCAAATCTATGACCATTCAAGACAACCAATAAGCCAAGAAACGACTAAGTATGCAGTAGCAAAAGCAAAACCATAAGCAATATCCAGTAGTAGTTTCAGTTCTACGAATATTCGTACTACAACATAGTTGATGGTTTATAGTAATAGAATCCGCAAAAATAAATGGCAATTGAAACCAAGTTCCTAAGATACGTGAGGCGCATCCCAAAAATATATTTAAAAAACACACAAAAAAAAAACACGAATGTATACAATTTAATAAATAGATTTTTTCCCATTTTTTTTTTTTTTGTTGTTTTTGTTTTTGTTGGCCATAACATTTTGTATGTGAACATTTTCAAGCATAACATGACTTGTAATGGTTTTATATGGTTTCATTCTTTTTTTCTGTAGTAAAAGTTAATATTTAATTGATGAATTGTACAAAAAAAAAATGCTTATTTTAAAAGCTTATAAACGTTGATGTTTTCAAGTTAAATAATTCTTTGGAAAATAATGTACATCCATCGTTATAAATAACTATCCATTCAGTTTGTACAATCATGCCATGCTAATTGGTATGCAAACAATGGATTTTTAGCATGTCCAAATGAAAAATGATATGTATGGTGTCATTACACTTGTCGAATATTCTAAAGTGATTATAGTTAAATAAGAATGATGGGCTAGTCATTCCGATAGACATTTGGAAACAATAAC
This sequence comes from Cordilura impudica, assembly GCA_963682025.1. Taxonomy (NCBI): domain Eukaryota; kingdom Metazoa; phylum Arthropoda; class Insecta; order Diptera; family Scathophagidae; genus Cordilura; species Cordilura impudica. Next base: position 20,534 of record CAVMKG010000636.1, read on the forward strand.
ATATTAAATATACCATCATTTTCGAGGAAATTAAAAAAGTACAACAAATCAATTCCAATTCATCGCATTCATCGCAAGTTCATTATAGAAAACAGCAAAAAAAATTATCAAATAATGTTTTTGAAAGCAATAAATATAAATAAAGTGATTTACAAAAAAATGATTGACCATTACTTAAAAAGTAATGAAATAAACTATATAACAAAAAAAAAAAAACTTAAATGATATCAAAGTTCTTTTTCCAAAGTGCTTTAGACTTATATTTATATAAAGGGAACCTGCTGTGTTCGAATATCGAATAGGGGAAAATTTGTCTTTGATGTTTGAAAAACGTATTTCACTATTAAATTAATATTAGCAGATTCCAGCGCTCGAAATTCGAGTGCAATTTCTAGGCAACTTTTTTGGTTTATTATTATTGTGAAATAAACTCATTAACAAACACGTTATCAAATTTAATAAACACACACATAGCATATGTATAACTTTATGTATGTGTTAGTAGCAACTTTAAATGTAATTTACTCAAAATAAAGGGAAAAAATTAAAAATCTGTAAATCTGGTGAACAGCTAAAAAGAAATACCTTTCAAATAATATACGTTTGGTCAAAATCGGGATAAAACGGTGGAACAAAATATCGTTAACAAAAAATCGCCTTGCCTATTAATATTATAGATTATTTTTCCCGTTTGGTAGAAAATGTACTTTTTCAAGAAAAGGAAAATTTTTAAGAAAAAGTACTTTTTTAAGAAAACTTACTTTTTAAAGGAAAGGCAATTTTTTTGAAACGGTTACTTTTTTGAGAAAAGTCCTTTTTTAAGAAAAGATAAATTTTTAAGAAGAGGTACTTTTTTAAGGGGAGATTCTATTTTCAGAAAAGGTACTTTTTTAAGAAAAAATAATTTTTTAAGTAAAGTTAATTTTTTAAGAAAATGTACTTTTTTTTAAGGAGATGTACTTTTGCAGAAAATGTACCTTTTCCAGAAAAGGTACTTTCTTAAGAAAAATTACTTTTTTTTAAAAAAAAGGGCACTTTTTAAAGAAATGGCACTTTTTTAATAAAAGGTACTTTTTTTAAGGAGAGGTACTTTTTACAGAAAATGTACTTTTTTAAGAAAAATTATTTAAAAAAAAGATATATTTTATGAAAGGGCACCTATTAAAGAAAAGGTAATTTTAAGGACAATGTACTTTTTTAAGAAAAGGTACTTTGTTAGGAAAAAGTAATTTTTAAGGCAAAGGTATTTTTTTTTAAGAAAATCACTTTAAAAAAATTTTTTTTTCAAAAATTTTATTTTTTTTAGAAAATTTACTTCTTTAAGAAAATATACCTTTTTACGCAAATTTATTTTTAAAAGAAATGTATTTTCTTAAGCGAGGAACTTTTTTAAGAAAGATACTTTTTTTTAGTAAATATACTTTCTTAAGAGTTTTTTTTTTAAAGAAAGGTACATTTGTGAAAAAGATATTTTTTTTTAAACAGGTACTTTTTCGAGATAAGGTATAGGACTTTTTCAAAAAAAAAAAAAAAAAAATACTTAAAAAATGTACTTTTTAAGATCAGGTAATTTGTAAGAAAACATATTTTAAGAAGAGGTAATTATTAAAGTTATTTTTAAAAGGGGTTTTTTAAGAAAGATACTATTTTAAGAAAGGTTATTTAAAAAATGTATTTTTTTAAGAATATAACTTCTCTAAGATACAGTACTTTGTTAATAAAATGTAATTTTTTATACCCTCCACACCACTGTACGAGAGGGTATATATCAGTTTGTCAATCCGTTTGCAACTAATAGAAATTAATTCCGGAGACCCCATAAACTATATATATTCTTGATCATTATAAAAGGAGAAGTCGATCTAGCGATGTCCGTCTGTCTATCTGTCTGTTGAAAACACGCTCATTCACAAATTTAACTATTTACGTGGGAACAGTGACGATAATATTATTTGCCATTATTTGGAGCAGGTTGATATTTAAAATGCGGTAAATCGGACGTCACTATGCTGATATCTGGCCAAAAATATGTATACACCTCTAAAAAAAACTAAAATACCCAGGGTGTTTGTTACAATATTTTAGTGGTTAAACATACCCGTTGTACAACAACATACACAGTTACAAAAAAGCCACAAATAATGCTGCTATGTTAGTACTATTGCCACATATTTTTTTTTATTGTTATCACGATATAATAAAAAAACATCGCCAATATAAAAGAAAAAATATAATCCCTGAAAATGAAAAATTAAAACTGAAAAATGGAAAATGAAAAATGAGAAATGAAAATTGAAAATTGAAAAATGAAAAATGAAAACATTAAAATTAAAAATTCAAAATGAAAAATTAAAAACAGAAAAATGGAAATGAAAAATGAGGAATGAAAATTGAAAAATAAAAATTTAAAAAATGAAAAATTAAAACTGAAAAAGAAAAAATGAAAAATTAAGAAACAAAAATGAAAAATTAAAAGTTAGAAAGAAAAATCGAAACTGATTGTGTGGAAGGTATCAAAAATTCGGTACATCCGAATTTAAAACTCTTACTTGTTTTTAAAGGAAATGCACTTTTCTTTTAACAAAATATACTTTTTAAGAAAATTACTTGTAGTAGTTTACAAAAACCTACTTTTTTAATACGAGAGTGATATTTTTTAAGAAAGCTAGATTTTTAAAACAGATAATTTTTAAAAAACATACTTTTTTAAGAGAGCTATTCTTTTAGTAAAGGTACATACATTTGTAAGTAAAGTACTTTTCAATACGGTACACTTTTTTGGAAAAGGAACTTTTAATGTGAGAAAGATTTTTAAGAAAAGAACTTTTCTAAGAAAGACACTTCTGTAGTTAAGATACTTTTTTAAGAAATAGGCTTTTTTAAGAAAGGTACTTTTTACAGAAAGGAATTTTTTCAGAAAAGTAATTTTTTTAAGTAAACTTCCATTTTTAAGACAGGTCTTTTTAGGAAAGGTTCGTTTAAAAGAAAAGGAACTTTTGAAAAGTAGATAGTTTTAAAAAAAAAAGGTATTTTTTCAATAAAATATACCTTTTTAATAAAGGGTACTTTTTTAATAGAAGTGCGTTTATGAAATTTACATATTTGGGGTAAAAGCAAATTAAGATGTTAGAAAAAATTATGTTATTCCAAAATTGCCAACAAGACCCACATTTAATATTATACACGTACTTGGGAAACTGAAATACTCAATTTTTACTTCTAAGGTCATCAAAATGCCTATTAAGAAATAGATTTCACGACAAATAATTTCTTTTATGCAGAGTTTTTTTACAAAGGATGTAACAGGTAATTAATTGTGTAAACAAGTGAGGAAAACATTTTATTGGTTAACTATTTTGAAAGTCTTTATTATAACAAAATTTTTTCGGTATAACATTTTTTCCTACGACAAAAATAGTTGCGAAAAACATTTTATTCTGCAAATCTATGTGTGGATTTGTATAGTTGGCGAATTTTCCATTGCAAGATTAATGCGAATAATTGTAATAAATAAATAATTTAGGTTGATCCCAATTACAATAAATTCAGAATTTTTAAGAAAAATTATAAGAAGAATCAAAAATATTTGTTTAGAAAATTATGAAAAAATAATAAAAAAAAATAAAAAGTACCTGTAACAGCTTATTCGCTGGTATCTGAAAAGAAAAAATAAAATTTTATTGAAGATATATTTTAAGGTTTTATTGTTAAGTAAGTTTTTAAGAATAAAAACAAGTAAGAAAATTATAGTCGGTCGAGACCGACAATATGATACCCTATACCATGCGTTTAGAGACCCTATCTCCTAGGCCCAACTAACTGGATATAGAAAATAAGCATAAACCAAATTTGAGTGGGATTTTTATTAATTTTTTTGGCTGCAGATATGAAAAAGTTCATATCAGATGCTATATCTATGTGGGGACTAGGCCCCAAAATGGATCGATCCTGACCATATTTGGTAAAGTCACTTATACTTTGAAAAAATATATACAAACCAAATTTGAGAAAAATCTGTGCAATATTTTTGTTTTTGAATAGATTTAAGTGAAGATCGGGAAGCAGCTCTATATGGGGCCTATGACTAAGAATTTTCCTGTAGGGAGTATTTTTGAACTAATGATTAATGGATGTAATAAACACATACCAACCCAATTTGACTGAGATCAATATGATAATTTGGAACTTATGGCAATTTATGTCGTTTTCATAGGGGTCATTTGTATGGGGACTAGGTCTGAACATGGACTGATTTTCACTAATATCAATAGCGTTCATCCTATGACCGATAAAAGCTTATACACCAAATTTCATCAAAACATATTAATATTTGCGACCTGTAGTTTGATTACAAGCTTTACATGGACACACAGAATGACGGACGGACGGACGGAAATTGCTATTTCGACTCAAAAAGTGATTCTGAGTCGATCGGTAAGTCACTTATACTTTGAAAAAATATATACAAACCAAATTTGAAAGGAATCCGTGCAATATTTTTGTTTTTTTTTATAGATTTTAGTGAAGATCGGGAAGCAGCTCTATATGGGGCCTATGACTAAGAGTTGTCCAATAGGGATCATTTTTCGACTATTGATTAATGGATGTAATATATACATACAAACCCAATTTGACTAAGATTTGTATGATAATTTGGGTCTTATTGCAATATATGTTGATTTCATATGGGTCATTTGTATGGGGGCTAGGTCTGAACATGGACCGATTATCACCAATTTCAATAGCGTTCATCCCTTGGCCGATAGAAGATCAAATACCAAATTTCATCGAAATATATTCATATTTGCGACCTGCAATTTGATTAAAAGCTTTACATGGACACACAGACGGACGGACGGACGGGCGGACGGGCATCGTTAAATCGAATCAGATAGTGATTCTGATTCGATCGGTATAATTAAAGATGGGTGTAGGTCAAATATTTTTGGTTGTTACAAACAGCAGCACAAAGTCATTATACCCAAACCACATAGTGGTATAGGGTATAAAAAAAAAACGATTTTAGTAGAAGTAACTGTAAAAAGTACAAAAAACGCCTTTATACAAATACCCTACAGCAACTGCTCTTAGCTGGTGTAAGCTAATAAGTAGTGTTTTATAGAATTGACAGACAATTTAATAGATAACTAGCAGATTCCAATGCTCGAAATTCGAGTGCAATTTCTAGGCAACTTTATTTTTGGTTTATTATTATTATGAAAGAAGATAACAAACTCATTAACAAACACATTAACAAATTTAATAAACACGCACATAGCATATGTATAATTTTATGTATGTGTCAGTAGCAACTTTAAATACAATTTACTCAAAATAAAGGACAAAATTTAAAAAATGTAATTCTGGAAAATAGCTAAAAAGAAATACCTCTCAAATAATATACACTTGGTCAAAATCAGGATATAACGGTAGAACAAAAATCGGCCACAAGAAATCGCCTAGCTTGTTAATATTACAGACTATCGTAAATTAAAAATGGAGCTTTATTTGCTTAAATAGTTAATTTTGATTCTTAAATATTATTAAAATAATTTTTAATTTTATTATTTTATATAAAAATAAAAAAATTCTTTCTTCGACCTTTATCATCTATAATATTAATAGGCTAGGCGATATCTTGTTACTGATGTTTTGTGCTACCGTTTTATCCCGATTTTGACCAAAGGAATATTATTTGGAAGGTATTTCTTTTTAGCAGTTTTGCAGATTAACACATACATAAAATTATACAATGCTATGTGTGCGTTTATTAAATTTGTCAAAACGAGTTTTTTTTTGTGTTGATTTGTGAATTGGCTGTAATTGATTAGCATACTTTTAGGGTCTTTATATAATGGAAAAATAAAATTTGCCCTCGAATTTTGAGGGCTGGAATCTGCTAGTTTTAACGATTAAGTTAGAAATTAATCAGGATCAAGATCAGATATTATTAAAATATAATTTCTTTAAGGCACCTGTAATAAAAACGAGTTTTTTTTGTGTTGATTTGTGAATTGACTATAATTGATTAGCATACTTTTAGGGTCTTTATATAATGGAAAAATAAAATTTCCTACAATTTGCACTCGAATTTTGAGGGCTGGAATCTGCTAGTTTTAACGATTAAGTTAAAAATTATTCGGGATCAAGATCAGATATTATTAAAATATAATTTCTTTAAGGCACCTTCTGATCGGTTCTTATCCTCTTTAATTTTTAAGTAATTTTTGTAAAAAATCTTTTATGTTAATGTCAATTTCTCTTAATATAAAGAGACCCCTAAATATACATACAAAAACAATATCAAACAAAAAATTGGTCATTCTGACGAATGTGAAGTCTGCAGCAAAGATTTCACCAATTCATATATAAAAACAGTTGGAACTTATTTTAGATTATTTTTTGTCTTTTAAACCAGACATAAAAGGTAAAAATCAATACTAAAGCTTAACGAAGACGAAAAAAAAACCAACGACTGCCAATAAAAATCCAGGCTTCAACAAAGGCTTTAAAGCTAAACCAGACAAAATAAATAAAATATATACACACGACTTATAAGGAGAAATGGATCGACAACAATATAAAATGATATGTTACATACTGTTTAAATTCGCGACATTTCCGACACGCAACATTTTTATGATTATTTTTTCAATTGAACTAACTGACTGTTGCTTGACCAACTTGCCAGCATAACAATGTTAAAATGTTCTTTATTTTGATTCACAGAACAAAGTCGCCGTTAAGTATAACTTAAAGAAAGTTCAAAGAGAGATTGTTTACATGTAGAAGATGAAGCAGAAGCAGATGAAGATGAAGAAGAGGAAATGTTGTTGACGTTAAAACTTGAATGTATTTACAAAACATGCGGCAACAATTAATCAATTACAAAGAAAGGCGTCTTTTAGACGCACGCCATCAGGCCTACAAATATTCAGGCACACACTTTTGAACCCTCGCCAAAGCTATGTAAACCATGTGTCTAATTCTTGGTCTTCAAACTTAATTTAGTTAATATTTTCTTCATTTATTTTCTTTTTTGTTCGGGTTAAAACGTTCAGCTTAAAACAAACCAAATAACATAATTAACAGCAGCTGGCCATTAAAGAGAAATAAAAATGTAAATTTCTATTAGACCAAAACAATTTATAACATCAAATTAGGTTTGTTTTTGTATTTTTGTTAAAAAAAACAAAAGAGGAAGTACTTTATTTTTTAAATTTACTTAAAAGTTTAAGTTTATTCTTCACAGAAATTAGCCGTAATTTTCTTTATAGTTAAATTGATTTTGTTTTTTTTTCCTCTTCAAATTTAAATCTCATTTATAAACATGACTGTTTGTTTTTTTTTTTTTTTTTTTCATTTAAATATCGGAAGTTGGTTGAATTTATATTAATGTAACAACAATAACTGTTAATATTGTTTGCTTTTCTGTTATGGTTCGTTTTCCAAAAAGCCATAAGTTACGAGTATGAACATTAACATCTTGTTGAAAGTATTTCGTTCATTAAATCCATTTATTTACTTAAACAAATTAAGTAACATTTTATGAGGTTCAATCGCAAGTCATAACTAAGTATTATTTACATTCGCAATAATATATTGAGTAATAAAATGTATAAAGCATAATATTCCTCAAATCCCCCCCCCCTAAAAAAACGAGTTCATTTAAAAGCTGCAGACTAAGTACTTCAAATATTTTGGTTTATTGGGTTTTAAATGGATTTTCAGCATAAATTATACTACGAGTAATAACACATTGTAAAATAAGAAAAATATTGCATATTACAAGAATTATGTACGATTTTCGACAATAACAGTTAAATAAGGCCATTTCAAAATGGGCTTGCATTAAAGATATTTGTAATGGAACAAATAAAAATAAATACTCTGTAATGTTTTTATTAAAAATATAAGAAAAAAGTCGTCAAATATTTTATATAAGAATATGAATGAAGTCAGTAAAAAAAAGTTTTGAGATTCTATGTAAATGTGATGACACTCAAAATCATAATAACACAATAAACCCACAATAGGTGGGAGGCATTAATGATTATACCCTACACCATATGTTGTTTGGGTATAATGACTTTGTGTTGCTGTTTGTAACAACCAAAAATATTTGACCTAGACCCATCTTTAATTATACCGATCGAATCAGAATCACTATCTGATTCGATTTAACGATGTCCGTCCGCCTGTGTGTCCATGTAAAGCTAGTAATCAAACTACAGGCCGCAAATATGAATATATTTCAATGAAATTTGGTATATAAGCTTCTATCGACCATACAATGAACGCTATTGAAATTGGTGATTGAAATCGGTCCATGTTCAGACCTAGCCCCCAAACAAATGACCCCTATGAAATCAACATAAATTGCCATAAGGTCCAAATCATCATATAAATCTTCGTCAAATTGGGTTTGTATTTGTTTATTACATCCATTAATCAGTAGTCCAAAAATGATCGCTATTGGAGAACCATTAGTCATAGGCCCCACATAGAGCTGCTTCCCGATCTTCACTTAAATCTATCAAAAAACAAAACAAGTAAGAAAATTATAGTCGGTCTAGACCGACTATACGATACCCTATACCATGCGTTTAGAAACCCTATCTCTTAGGCCCAACTAACTGGACATTGAAAATAAGCAAAAACCAAATTTGAGTGGGATTTTTATTAATTTTTTTGGCTGCAGATATGAAAAAGTTCATATCGGATGCTATATCTATAAAGGGACCAGGTCCAAAAATGGACCGATCCTGATCATGTTTGGTAAAGTCTCTTGTATTTTGCAAAAATATGTAGAAACAAAATTTGAGAAGAATCAGTGCAATATTTTTGTTTTTTAATAGATTTAAGTGAAGATCGGGAAGCAGCTCCATATGGGACCAAAGGGATCATTTTTGGACTACTCATTAGTGGATGTAATGAACGCATACAAACCGAATTTGAGTAAGATCTATATGACAATTTGGATCTTATGGAAATTTATGTCGATTACATATGGGTAATTTGTATGGGGGCTAGGTCTGAACATGGACCGATTCTCACCAATTTCCGATAAAAGATAAAAGATCAAATACCAAATTTCATCAAAATATATTCATATTTGCGACCTGCAGTTTGATTACATGCTTTACATGGACACACAGACGGACGGACGGACGGACGGACGGACGGACATTGTAAAATCAACTCAGAAAGTGATTCTGATTCGATCGGTATAATTAAAGATGGGTCTAGGTCAAATATTTTTGGTTGTTACAAACAGCAGCACAAAGTCATTATACCCAAACCACATAGTGGTATAGGGTATAAATATTGCACTGATTCTAATCAAATTTTCTTTGTATATATTTTTGCAAAATACAAGAGACTTTACCATACATGGTCAGGAATGGTCCATTTTGGGGCCTAGTCCCGATATAGATATAGCATCCGATATGGACTTTTTCATATCTGCAGCCAAAAAAATTTATAAAAATCCCACTCAAATTTGATTTATGCTTATTTTCTATACCCAATTAGTTGGGCCTAAGAGATAGGGTCTCTAAACGCATGGTATAGGGTATCGTATAGTCTGTCTAGACCGACTATAATTTTCTTACTTGTTTTTTCTTATATATCCTGAGCCGATATATCAGCTTTTTAAGAATAATGTACTTTTTTAGGAAAAGACACCTTTTCAATAAGAAGTACTTTATAAGGAAAGGCACTTTTTTAAGAAAATTCACTTTTTTAAGAAAATTTACTTTTTTTAAGAAAAGGAAGTTATTTGACAAACTGTACTTTTTTGCAAAAAGGTACTTTTTTATGAAAATGTGTTTTTAAGAAATTTTAACTTTTATAAGAAAAGGTACTCTTTTCTGAGAAAAAGTATTTTTTGAGAGAAGGCATTTTTTGTGAGAAAAAGTACTTCTTTACAACAAGATACTTTTTCATAAAAGATACTTTTGTCAGCAATTGTGATTTTTACCAAGAAGTGTTTTTTTTTTTAAGAAAAAGGTACTTCTTTAAGCAATTGTGCTTAAGAACATGTCTTTTATTTGGTACTTTTATAAGAATAGGTACTTTTATGGAAAAGGTGCTTTGTAAGAAAATGTACTTTTTTCGAAAAGGTACTTTTTTAAGAAAATGTACTTTTTAGGAAGAGGTACTGCTTTAGGAAAAGGTATTTTTTCAGCAACTGTACTTTAATAAGACAACGTACTTTTAGAAAACGTACCTTTCCAAAAATGTTACTTTTTACCAAAAAGATACTTTTTTAAAATAAGGTACATTTTGTGAGATGATAATTTTTTGAGAAAAAAAAATTTTTTAAGAAAAAATAATTTTTTAAGAGAAGGTGCTTTTTTAAAATTGGAGTTTGAGATTTTTTATTTTTATAGAAAATAAAAAAATCGGTACTTATATATTTAAAAAAATTGACTTTTTTAAGAATAGGTTATTTTTAAAGAAAATGTACTATTTTGGGAAAGTGAATTTTTTTACAAAAGGTATTTTTTTAAAGGTATTTCGTGAGCAATTGTACTTTTATAAGGAAACGTACTTTAAAAAAAAAAAAATATTTTTAAGAAAAGTCACTTTTTCAAAAAATTTAATTTTTAAGCAAGGGTTATTTATTGAAAGAAAAGTTCAATTTTTTGAAAAGGTACTTTTTTAAGAAAAGTTTAATTTTTATGAAAACATAGTTTTTTTTAAGAAAACTCACTTTAAAAAAAAATTTACTTTTTTTAATACAATGAACCTTTTTAAGAAAAACACTTTTTCAATAAAAGTTACCTTTTTCAATAAAAGTTGTACTTTGTAAGAAAATACGCTTTTCTATGAAAATATACTTTTATACGAAAAGGCACTTTTTTAAGATACTTTTCGTGAAAAGGTAATTTTTGAGAAAAAAAAAACTTTTTTAAGATAAATTATGATAGTGTCGTATTTTTCACAGAAGAGGTAAGTACATTAAGAAGCAATGCCTCTGAGCTTAAGAAAATGTAATTTTTTAGGAAGAGGTTATAATTAAGAAAAGGTACCTTTTTTTTAGCAATTATGCGTTTATAGGAAAAGGCACTTTGTTGGGAGAAGGTTCTTTTTTAATCAAATTGACTTTTTTTAAGGAAAGGTATAGAAAACTTACTTTTTTTAGAATAAGAACAGTGTTGTATTTTAGCATTTTAATTGCTAGATTTAGCAACTTTTTTTGGCGTTTAGCTCCTAAAATTTATGAAAAGATGCTAGATGCTAACTTAGCATCTTTTATTAATAAAAAGTTGCTTTTAGCATCTTTTTTTTTTGATTTTTTCACTATTTTTGAATATACATACAATTTTAATTTTAATGGTATTGAAATGGGTTAATTTTTCAAAGTGTAATACGAGAATTTTGTGTATTACTCTTTTTACCACTCTGCTCGTTTCTTTCAACAAATATAACAGAACATTTTGAAATAGAAGAATGTAAACACCAACAACAGTTTTTTAATAATTAAAAAATTGGTTGCCAAAAAATATTATTGTATTAAAAAAAAAAATTTTTTCAATACAAAACACATTAAACCGGGTAAAAGAACCGATAACCAATATATTAGATGAGTTTAAATTTATATCATCTGAAACAGAAAAAAATCAAATCCAATGGAGTTATATCACAGAACAATATTGGGATACAACACTGAATAGAACTTCCTTATGGATCGAAGTTAACAAAACTCTTATTGGCGAAATCCTTTTAAAGAATTATCAATATTTGTATTGTCTTTATTAGTTTTGAATGGAGTTCAACGTTCGTTCAGTTTAATGGCTTTAGTTACAAGCAAATTTTGCAACAGAATAAAATCCGAGTTGTTATGTTCTGTAATACGTATAAATGAAGGTTTGAAATAGAAAAATGGGTTCTGTTACACTTACAATATACCGAGCGATGTCGTTGATAAAAGTCGATCGTCAGAAAATATCAGAGCCAAGAAGAACTTGAAGATGAAGACAACACATAAATGTTAGATTCCATAAACCAGTTATTATAATGTAATCGTATCTTTTGATGATGTAAATTCTGTTATATTTGAAATTAAAAAAAAATCCCTCTAAAATTAAAAATATTTAATTTAAAATTAAAAAAAATCAATTTGATGTCAAAAAAATTACAGATGAAATCCAAAATAATTTTAATTAAAATTTAAAAAATATAAATCGAAACTTATGTTTTATATTAATTTTTCGATTTAAAAACCAAAGAATTTATTAATAAGTATATAATTTTTCAGTATAAAGGTAATGAAATTTGAAAAAAGAATTTAGCATCCAGTACGTTTAAGCATCTTTTTTTTGCAATTTAGCATCTTTACAATTTCAAATTATGGCAATACTGTTGGTTTTAAAAGATTTTTTATAGCAGTGGTTATAAGCATGTATACTTAGATCTGATTTATGTTCTGTATTTCTTTGATATGTATACTTTGATCTGATTTATGTTCTGTATTTCTTTGATAAGTATTTAATTTTGCAATATAAGGGTAATGAAATTTGAAAGAAAAAAAAAATTTAGCATCTTTTTTTTTGACTCCAGTACGTTTTAGCATCTTTTTTTTTGCAATTTAGCATCTTTACAATTTCAAATTATGGCAACACTGAATATGAAAAGGAAAAGGTAGCTTTTTTAAAAAAATTTACTTTTTTAAGAAGAGGTACTTTTGTTATAAAAATTTACTTTTTTTAAAAGCGCTTCTTTTTTGAGAAATATACGTTTATTAGATAAGACACTCTTTAAAGAGGTGCTTTTTTAAAAAAATGTACTATATTAAGAAAATGTAAATTTTTAAGAAAACACATTTTTTTTAGGAAAAGGTACTTTTTTTTGAAAATTTACTTTTTTAGAAGATACTCTTATAAGAGATGCTTTTTTAAGAAAATGTACTTTATTAAAAAAAGGTTAATTTTCAAGAAAACATACTTTTTTAAGAAAAGGTATTTTTTACGAAAATTTACTTTTTTAGAAGATACTCTTATAAGAGATGCTTTTTTAAGAAAATGTACTTTATTAAGAAAATGTAAATTTTTAAGATAATATACTTTTTTAAGAAAAGGTACTTTTTTTTTTGAAAATTTACTTTTTTAGAAGATACTCTTATAAGAGATGCTTTTTTAGGTAAATGTACTTTATTAAGAAAAGGTTAATTTTCAAGAAAATATACTTTTTTAAGAAAATGTACTTTTTTTTAGAAAACTTACATTTTTAAGAAAATATCCTTTTTAAAGAAAATGCACCTTTTTAAGAAAGGGTAAATTTGTAAGAAAAAATACTTTTTTTAATATAAGGTAATTTTTTATGAAAATTTATTTTTTTAAAGCGCTTATTTTTTAAGAAATGTACGTTTATTAAATAAGATATTTTTTTAAGAGGTACTTTTTTAAGAAAATATACTTTTTTAAGAAAAGATCAATTTTCAAGAAAAGACACCTTTTCAAGAAAAGGTACTTTTTTAAGAAAATTTAAATTTTGAAGAAAACATACTTTTATAAGAAAATGAACCTTTTTAAGAAAGGGAACTATTTGATGCAATTGCACTTATTTAAGAAAAGGTACTGTTTTTGTGTACTTTAAAAAAAAAATAAAAATTATGTAAGACAAGGTAATTTTTTGAGAAAAGGTACTTTTTTCAGAATATGAACTTTTTAGTGTAAAGAAAATTAAATTTTAGGAAAATTAAATTTTGCAAATAATTTTATTTGTTAGGAACAGGTACTTTTTACAACCTTTATTGTAACTCTTCATGTCTGCTTGTCTGTCGAGAAAATTTTGGATCGATTTTTATCCCTTTTCCCGTGATTAAATCGAGTTAAAATTTTGCAGGTAGACTCGTGGTGACGCACAGTGGGTTGAAAAGCATGAAAAGTGAAAAAAAATTTGTTTTAATCCGTTAGGAGCTTTTTTGTGTTTTGGAAAAAATTATATTTTCTTACAATTTTCGCTGTAACTTTGGAATAAAAAGCGATAAATTAGTAAAAGAAATTGCGAGTTAGAACTTAGTTAATGTGCTTTTAGAAAAAATAAATTTTTTTTTAAAAATAAAAAAGGAATAAATATTTAATATGTATTTATATTAGATATAAAAATTGAATTTTAAAATCCGATTTTATTTTCTAAATTCCACAATTCCACAAATTTAACTCAAAAAATTCACATTATAAAATAATATTATGTTTTTATTGATGAATAATTATAAGCACAAAACAAACAACCATTTCAGAAAAATTAAAAAAAAAATTTAAAAAAAATTGATTCAATTAATATTGAATATATTGCTACATTTATAATTGAAAATTTTGTATGCATTTATTGTTATTGTTTATTTTTTATTTTATATTGTTCTTATTTAAGAGAAACTTAAATATATATATATATATATATATACAATTAAAATCAAGGATCCTCCGTATTATCATCACCTTCATAAATATAATCAGCATCTTCATAATAATCATCATCAATATCTTCATTAATCTCTTCTTCATCAGAAATTTTGGGCAAAATTAATAAATCTAGTGCCATCTGTGGTATATTATATATTTTTTTTGGCATAATTTTTGCTTTTAGTGGTAATTAAAGGATCCGAACTAAGAAGTAACCTATTGAATATATCTTCATTTGACTTCTCCCGACTGCATTTACGAGAATAGTGTTCTCTGTAATTTTTAAAATCTTTATTTCTGGCTTCTTGAGCTTCCTCAGATAGTTGACCTATTGGCAACAAGGCGGTATCTTACTATTTTTACCCGAGAACATTTTGTAATTTCAAAGCTTCGATTTTTCGCTCCACTATAATGTGCATGATCATTAAAATTATTTATTGTAATACTAGGTTACACATTTACAACAGCAATTATAATAATCACAGCTACGAAAATAAACACAAAACAAAAACTAAAATAGATTTTTTCTGTTGTGTTTCAAGCATTTTTTTTTTAATTTTATTCTGGGGACTTTTAATAAAAACTTGAATATTACATTCGTTGGCAAGTATTGGCAAAATGTTTTTTTTGGAATACACAAGCAGAAATCCCATATTTTACTACAATGTAAATAATTTTACCCGATCTCATCTAGAATTACGTTGAAACTCAATCTCTTTTTAAAAAATACCCTCTTTTTAGGACAATTTTCAAAAAATTATTAAAAATATTTCTAAAACATTTATCTAAAAATTTTTTTTTTAATAATACAGTCAAATAACTGAAGTTGATGCATCCATTTGAAAAAAGTTAGAATTAAAAAAAAAAAAAAATTATACTTGAAATATCTCGTTTTTCACTTTTTACCACTTCGAGCAAAATTAAAAAAAAATTGTTGAACTTTGAGAGAGTATAGCAAGAAAAGTAGACAACTTAGAACAATAATTTTGGCAGTTGGTGATGACCCATTTTAACTCTGTTACACGGTATAAAAATTTATTACAAAATACTCATTTCAATTTTTGAATTAATCCTCACTTTTGACCCTTTTCAACCCAACGTGCGACGATGAAAAATTTTTTTGACTGTAGAATTTACAATTGTTGGATAAGACTGAAATGATACTGAAACGGTACTCTTAATATACAAAGAAATGGAGTAAAATAAAAAATAAAGTTATTTTTTTAAGAAAATGAGCCTTTTCTAAGAAAAGGTGCATTTTTAGAGAAAATTATTTTTTAGAATAAGGTAATTTATGTAAACAAAACTTAAGGTGAAAAAAAAATGTTTACGAAAAAAATATATAAAAAAATTTTTGCGCGGTAGGCAGGTGTTGATATGGCTTCTCGTAAACATTTTCTTAAAGAACAGACTTATTGAAAACGTGATTGCGAGCAGATGGGCGCACTGTGGCTGAAATTTTGATTTCATTGAGAAAAAATCAAATTTTTTTGTTGCCGATTGTTACATTTTTAAAGTCATTTTGTAGCTAATAACTATATCCAAATTAATTAGGTTAAACTATTTCTAATTGTGGGCGTGGAATGCTGTCAAACTCAACTGTTTTTTTTAATTTCAGAAAAAGGTGATTTTTTTGATTTAATATCAAAAATAAATGGTAAGTACTCACAATTTATCGTCGATAATGACCAGCGGTCTTCTTTACAACGTTGGTAGCATTGCACTCTTTAGTTGTTGTAAGTGGTCACAACTCTCTCGTTTAATATTACGGGTAACATTTATTAAACTTCTATATTTGTATCAAATTTCAACTTTAGTGGAAGGAAACTTCTAGAGAACAAAAGACAACAAAAAACGCATACCACCCAGAGAAAGGTGAAAGTGTCCTCTTTAACCATATGTATACTTTTGCACCCGTGAAGATCCGCGGCACAGTGGACAATTTGATGAGAAGGCGGTCAAAAGTCTATAACTTTTGATTGGATTGGAATTTTGATATGCGGTTTTTTTTTGTTTGGTAGGTGAGACTTTAACCTTTAAGTTTTGCTACAAAACGTAATTCTCGACCGAAAATAAGAAAAGTTACGGAGGGTTTAAAATACATTCTCATTTGTAGTTGAATTTTAGTACAAAAGTGAAGTGTTAAAAGCTAAAAAAAGGTTTTTTTTAATATAATGTCTTATTTTTTTAGTTAATTTTACAACTAATACTTTTTAACAATTTTTTAAGTTAAATTTTTTCAGAAAATGCCAAACTTTGGCCCCCGTAAACTTTTTAGTCCTAATGTGCACAAGGGCCAAAGATTGTTTTTTTTTTGCAAGATCCCGAGTTAAAATATAATTTATTAAGCAGCGAACGTAAAAGTTATCTTATATTGGTTCAAGATAGAGAAGTTTCAATGAAATCTCGTATGTTTTTGCTTTAGTTACATTTTTTTTTATTGTCTTTTTAAATTTTTCTATATCAATTTTTATGGTAAATTTATGAAATACAACAATTTTTATTGTAAATTTACAATATGTATAAATTTTTAAATCAAGAAAATTTTTTAACTATATAAAAATAAAGTGTAACTTATTGTTAGTGTAATGAAAAAGTACTTTAAATCAACCAATTTTAGTAAAAATTTCTTCTAAATAGCCTTGATTTTCATCTTCTAGAAGTTGTTTAGCTTCTTCGTCTAATTCAATACAGGTAGTTTTCCATTTTTGACGAATGTTGGAAATATATGGATCTGAAGTGCACAACAAAATAGTGATAAGGTCTTCATTAGTACAACATCTGGACATTTTCCTTGTGTTGTGCTCGCGAAAGAATCTGTAGTCTCTGTTCCTTTTTTCTTGCGCTTCTTCAGATAGATCTCCTATTGGTAGCATATTGTTTTGAATTATTTGTTCCCCATGGTACAAAATTTTATGAACTGTGGATGGCATATATCTCCAAGAGTATTTTTCATTATAAAGTATAGCTGTTTTATTGGCGTACTCTCCAAATTTTTTTGCATTTATCTTTCTGCTGCATGCTAGAACTTGATTATGATTTTGAATCGTCTTATTAATTCATGATCTACACCTGTGATAGATTCTGCAGTTTCCGGATCGGAAAAAAATCTCCTTGCAGTATTTCCATCATTTGTGTTTCCTTCCCTTGTTTTGGTTGGTCGATTATGAGGCCTAGCTGTAGATATTTTTGTCGAATTTGTTTTTTTTGCTTTCTTCATTTTCTTTGTTTTTTCTCACTGTTTCGCCTAACGGACCAAATTCCAAATATTAACCCAATTTAAGAATATGCTCCATGAAACTATTCTAGCATGAAGAGGGGACATTCCAAATTCGTAGGCTTCCTTAAAACTATCGTCTTCTGGTGGGGGTTGGCTTAATTGACTTGATGTCTTTTGGCATATAATGCAGCTTAACGTTGACTTTGTTCCAGTTAAAGCTTGTGCAACTTTTCCATCAATCATTGTGAGACACATTTTAAAATGTACTTCAATGTCTTGGTTATCAAATTTAAAAATTACTGGTTGAAGTTCCTTAATTTGATCTATTATTTTTTGAACTTCTTCAGTTATGACATCTTTGGTTTCCTTTTTGAATGTAAATTTTATTGGTCTGCAATACTTTGTTTAAGAAGGAATTTCATTTTTTCATATATCAATTTCTGTTGCTCTACTAGTTGACGGCTCTAAGACGCTATACCTTTTTGTTAAGCGCAATGGAACGGCATTAAATTGCTTGTATTGTTTCTGACCAGAGGATCCATCACATCCCTATTTAGCAATTAAAGTAATGCTGCCACTACCAATTTTTTTAAATGATCAGTATCAAGCGTATTTAGCAATCGTTCTGCAGTATGTTCAAGGAGATCTTGCAATTTTATTTCTGCTAATGTTGAAGTGACACTAATAGCAGCTTGTGAAGGTAAGCATTCTTTTTTGGCAGAAACTAAATCTCGATACTCTGGAAAAATCCCACAATTCTTTTCATTGGTTCGCTTCCGCAATTCCTTATATTGATTTTTGGTCAATTTCAAATCCAAAAATAGGGCGAACGCTTCTTCCGGCGTAAATTTCTTATCTTCAATTGGTGTAGGAATGCTTTTCAAAATCCTCTTTGTGCGCCTTGGGCTCTCTTCTATTATTTTTTCAATTATATCTATTTTATTTTTTTTTATTTTGAGTTGGTTGAATTTGGAGCAAAAATTAATCCTTAATAATTCTTTGAGAAATTTCTTCATTGATATTCTCCAGCTTGCGCCTTCGAGATCTTGCACTACATCCGTCAATTGGTTTTGCTGGTCGACCCTTTTTTCCACTTTCGTTGGCAGTTGTAGATGCACTCTCAAACATAAGTTCCTTTATTAACCAGTCTTGGTAACGTTTGTTCATCTTTGCCTTGCTATGAGAGCATTCAATGTACCGTCTTTTCAAATTCGATGCAAAATTAGTAATTTTTCCATTGTGCATTTCAATGTCTTCTAAGTTACAATTCTTAAAGAAGTCGTTGCTCACTATGTGCAAAATTACATCGTCTACATCATTTCGTTGAAAATAAATATCTGCCAGATCTCTGTAACAGTACTTAGCCATTGCACAAACTGTAATGAATAATAATTGTGGAAACATTATTACAAATACTCTTTCTTGCAATTATGTAAAATAAAAATTTTTATCTTTTATTACCACTTTTAGAAGCATAAAAAACCCACACCCTAACCCCCTTTAAAATGTGAAGCATACCTGCTCATATCTTAAACGGCTATGCCGCAATAGTTTTTACCATTTACCTGTTATTTAAATTGAGAGGACCCCTGCTGATCCGCAGCATTATATTATATTATATTAATTTTTATAATATAATACCAAAATTTGGCAAGAGAAGTTAACGTACAGTAATGCCAAAATATGCCAAGAGATGTTAACGTACAGTACAAGTAAAGTTGATTGTCCACGCATAACTTTCCTCAAACCCAACGAATTTGCCAAGAGAAGTTAACGTACAGTAATGCCAAAATATGCCAAGGTAAGTTAAAGTACAGTAAAAGTAAAGTTGATTCTCCACGCATAACTTTCCTCAAACCCAACGAATTTAAGCAGTTAATAGCTCAAAAGAAGGAGCTTGATCTACTGAGTGTTCTTAGACCTATGTCAACAGCCTACGTTAATTAGAACTCTAGTTATAGAGGTTTGAGAGAAGAAAAATATTGAAAAAAAATCTTGAATGCAAAGTTGATTCATAAATTCTTTTAATATAGAAGATAACAACTCTTGACAACTCTACCGACACGCAAAAAATACACCGCGGTGCACCGGTACGACCAACTTTTGTATTCATAACACTCAGACGGACAGACGGACATCGTTTAATCGACTCAGAAAGTGTTTTTGAGTCGATCCGTATAATAAAAGATGGATAAAAGTCCAATATTTTTGGCAGTTACGAACATCACCTCAAACTTAATATATCCTAACCACATAGTGGACAACTTTTGTATTCATAAATTTTGCAGAAAATATCTAACCTTGGGTCAGAAAAATTGCTCTGGTGCACACGGGCGGAAACTGGCGGGTATATAATGGAGTGTAGGAGTATAGGGGAGGGTTCGGACTATAGAAGAGTGCAAGATTTTTTCTGACTGCTTTTGGCTGGCAGGAGTTATGCTCTATTAAGTAGGAGATTTTCGGAAAATTTGGAACTTTTTTAAAAAATTTTTTTTTTTTAATTTCAGAATGACTCAGTGATTTTACGTTTTAAACGTTAATAGCATGGAAGCCCCAAAATTATAGAAAATTTATTTCACTTCAAAATCTTTTAAATCAAAAAAGTTACAGTAATTCAAAAATAAAAATTTACAAAGAAATTTTTAATTTTAGCAAAATACTGTGAAAGCCCATATTCGAAGACCCTGTTCGCTGTGATATAGTTGAGATACAGTCGCAATTTTTTGGATCCCGAGGTTTAGTAGTATTTACTTTCAAATGAATAACATAACTTTAAAATCGGTAACAAAAAAAAATCATGTGAGTCCGATCACAGGGAAGATGTGTAAACATCCAGTAATTAAAGATTTTTTTATGTCATTTTTTTAAAATGAAACAGAAAGCGTCATCTATGTATCACTTATAGCAAAAACTGTTTCAGCTAATTCAACAACCGTTTGCTGTAAAACGTTAAAAATATCCTAATATAAACGTATATAAGTGATACATAGATGACGCTTTTAAAAAAGTGGCATAAAAAAACAATTTTGTATCATAATTTTTTCACCAATACAATCATAAGTCACACAGCGTTATCTGCTTCAGCTCACACCGATATGAGTTACGCTGTTTTTGTGATTGTATTGTGAAATAGAAATTTACCCCCCTGCGCGTATAGATGTTTACACATCAAAAAAATGATTTTTGGCTGCCTTCTCAAAATATGGTCCACTGTCGATAATGACCAGCGGTCTTCTTTACAACGTTGGTAGGATTGCACTCTTTAGTTGTTGTAAGTGGTCACAACTCTATCGTTTAATATTATGGGTAACATTTATTAAACTACTATATTTGTGTCAAATTTCAACTTTAGTGGAATAGAACTTCTAGAGAACACAAGGCAACAATAAACGTATACCACCCAGAGGAAGGTGAAAGTGTCCTCTGTATACTTTTGCACCCGTGAAGATCCGCGAACAGAACACTTTTTTCATTTTAATGAAATTACTCAAAAAAATTTAGAATTACGGTAATTTAAACAGCCTTATAAGTATACAATATAAGTATACCGATCGACTCTGAATCACTTTTTGTCTGTCCGTCCGTCCATCCGTCTGTGTGTCCATGTAAACTTTGTAATCAAACTACAGGTCGCAAATATGAATAAATTTTGATGAAATTTGGTATAAAAGCCTCTATCGGCCATAGGATGAACGCTATTGAAATTGGTGAGAATCGGTCCCTGTTCAGACCTAGTCCCCATACAAATGACCCCTATGAAATCGACATAAATTCCCATAAGATCCAAACTATCATATAGATCTCAGTCAAATTGGGTTTGTATGTGCTTATTACATCTATTAATCAGTAGTTCAAAAATAATACCTATAGGACAATTCTTAGTCATAGGCCCCATATAGAGCTGCTTCCCGATCTTCACTTAAATCTATCAAAAAACAAAGATATTGCACAGATTTTTCTCAAATTTGGTTTGTATATATTTTTTGAAAATGACTTTCCCCATATAAATATAGCATCCGAAATGAACTTTTACATATCTGCAGAAAAAAAGAATAAAAAATGCCACTCAAATTTGGTTTATGCTTATTTTCCAATTAGTTGAGAGCAAAAAATGATAAATTTTTCTTTAGTAATAGCAAGAATATTAGATAATATTATTTGAATTATTATAGTGATCGAATCACATTTAGAAGTTTTTCAAACAAAGTGAGATGCTACATTTCTCTATTCCTTTAAAATGGTATAAGAATTTAAAATTTATAATAGTCATGGTATAAAATGCCAATCAAAATATATAGAAAGCTATATCAGTTACTGAGAATTAATACAAATTTAATATTTAAAACATTATTTTTCGCTGTAAGTTATATCTATATATATATATATATGTTTTTCCTTTTTTGATAAAAAAAAAATCCTTTATTGCAAACAACACACAAATACATTTCAATGAAGCTAATAAAATCTAATAACCCTACAAGAAAAGTTTCTTACAATCAAAAGTGGCAACACGTTTCAAGACGGTTTGGGAAATTGTAATGCCGTTTAAACGGGGATTTAGAATTTTATTAGTGTATAATAAAGTGAACGAAAAAAGTGTGGCCATAAAAAAAATGACTACAATTTTTTACCACACAACACTTTCAGTTTGCAAAAAAAAAAAAAAAACTAAAAATCTTATAGTACTTATTTTTGCAACACGTAGAGCGAGAGGCTAAGAATTACCGGAGATTTACTAACAGCCTTTGAATGAAATTATCAACAATATATAAATAAGCAAAAAAAAAAAAAAGGAAAAATCATATGAAAATGGCAAGCAAACCAATTTAGTTAAGTAAACAGGATCAATAAGTGTGGAATAGAAATTCACTTACTACTTACTGGCTTATGTAATATAAAGTAAAGTAAAGCAGTAGTAGTAGTTAAACTTACATTTTTGTAAATGACCATTTATTAGGGCCATTAAGTTCAGCCATAAAATTTCTTATATAATAAAAAAAAACAACTTAAAGATTATATGACTTCTTTGAAATCATTACTTTTTAGTGGGTATTCAACGAACAGTTTAAAAAGTGTTCTCATAATTTTTAAATACCAACAACATTCACACACCCCAATAATAAACAAGCACTCACTCAAACATGCCAAACTCGTAGAAATGAGAGGTTCTTGAAGGTAATTTCATTTAATTCGTGTTGTCTTCATTTTGATAGACAAATAAAACATTTACTTGTTAAATAATGTAAATTATTTTAAATTCTATTAAATAGATTTTTCACTTGTTGATTTTCCCTGACCATGTCTGACAACAAATTTTCCGTCATCATTAATTTTTTATTTATGCATTCATAAACTCGTATATTTAATCATGTTCTTGGAATATTAATTAACTCTAAACTTTAAAATGTATGAAGAAAGCACATCACAGCATAATTTTCATAGTCACCACTGTGAACAATGATTGCTTAACTACTGCTCCGGCTGACCACTTTCGTATATTGTCTCTGATCATGAGAAATGTAAATTTCAAAAAAAAAAAAAAATTCTAAATTTTAATAAATTTTACGAACTTCGATTTTGTTTTGTTAACTACACTATGGGATAGTTAAGTACATATTAAAATAAAATTATTTTGAGTTCATTTCATTTGTAACATTTGACAATAATAAACAATAAGAAAATTATAGTCGGTCTAGACCGTCCAACTAATTGGACATAGAAAACAAGCATAAACCAAATTTTAGATGATTTGTTACTAATTTTTTTGGCTGCAGATATCAAAAAGTTCATAAGGCAATCTACATTTATATGGGGACTAGGTCAAAAATGGACCGATCCTGACCATATTTGGTAAAGTCACTTATATTTTGAAAAAATATATACAAACCAAATTTGAAAAAAAAATGTGCAATATTTTTGTTTTTTGATAGATTTAAGTGAAAATCGGGTTGCAGCTTTATATGGGGGCTATGACAAAGAATTGCCATATGGGGTTTATTTTTTGACCCAAACCACATAGTGGTATAGGGTATAAAAATAAAAAACTGTAACTGTTAAAAGATAAAACAACAAATAAAACTTAATGAGGAAACAGTTTTGCACCAATTTAAAGAAAAAATTAAAAAAATTAAAGAAAATTAAAACAAAGTATAAATATAAGCATTTTGAAAAAAAAAAATTAAAAAATATGCAGTTACAGATTGATGCCATTTTATAGTAAATTTATTCATACGGGCAGATATTTATAATATTAATAGGCTAGGCGATTTCTTGTGACCGCTGTTTTGTTCTACCGTTTTATACCGATTTTGACCAAACGTATATTATTTGAAAGGCATTCCTTTTTTGCCGTTTTGCAGATTTACAGATTTTTAAATTTTTTTCTTTATTTTGAGTAAATTGCATTTAAAGTTGCTACTAGCACATACATAAAATTATACAATGCTCTGTATTTATTAAATTTGTTAATGTGTTTGTAACAAAAATTAGTTTTTTTCGTGTTGATTTGTAAATTGGCTATAAATGATTGGCATAACTTTAGGGTCTTTATTTAATGGAAAAAATAAAATTTCCTAGAATTTGCACTCGATTTTCTTGGGCTGGAATTTGCTAGTTTATGTAAAACGTTAAACAAGTGATCATTTTTAGGAAAATAAGCAAAAATATACATTTAAAGCATAGAAAAATAAAGCAAATAAATGCATCTAAGAGTAAATTAAATTTAGCTATAAATTTGTTTATTCGAATAGATATTTATGGAAAAAATTCAATAAATAAGACTTTTGATTAAAATATGCAAACTTATGCAATTAGAAGTGAAACATACAAAAATATGCATTACTGAATCGGTGTAATTTTGTCGTTAATTTAATAATTCAAATACATATTTGTAAAAACATTTGTTGAATAAATTATCATTTTGAAGACAATATGCAAAAATGTGCAACTATAAAACCCTGCCATTTTATTGTAAACTTATTGATTTTGATAGATATTTATAATAAAAAAAGTTCAATAACTATGCATTTTGATGAAAATAAGAAAAAATTAGCTTTTAAAGCAGAAAATGCAAATAAATATATGGGGTTTTCATGTCAAGTGCACCAACTTTAGAAACCGATGTCTTCCGACAAGATCGGTCAAGATCTCTCTGAGTTAGTGGGGATAAAAATCTGACATTTTGGCCAATCAGGTGTTGTTTCTCATCCATGTAACTTAGTACCTATTGTTCTTGGAAAATTTTCTCCCAAACAGTTTAGATAGCTATTTCTTCAATATTTCGGAAAAAATACAAAAAAAAAAAATAAAAAATTGTAGACTTTTTTTTTTTTTTGCTAAATTAAAGCATTTTTTGCCTTTTTTTTCAAAAAGGGAATTTTTTTTTTTCATAAGAAAGCTTAGAATTTTTCTTTTAAGAGCTTTTTGGTCGCTTAGTGGGATGGGAGTGGGATATCTATCAAAATAAATGTTTTGTAACTCAAGACAACGGTTTTTCAATTTTTCACAAATGCACTATTTCGAATTTTTTCCTATTTGTGTGTAAAACCTTACAAATAAAACTTATACTGAGAAACTAGACAAATTAACCTTTCCGAAGGTATGTAACATACCTTCATAACATAACAGAAGAGAATGGTTCTCTGTAATCCGAAAGAGTTATTTGCAACATTTCAATCTGAACACGAGGATGTCAAAATTGGCTTCACAAAATTTACCCAAATGAGGCCAAAACATTGCGTTTTGGCAGGAAGCAGCGGAACTCATACAGTACTGATGTTGAAGGAAATCAACTTGAAGTATTTAACAGATAATTAGGCAGAAGATTTACACGATTACCGCGATTCCCTTAAATTGACTATGTGTCCTAATGCAACAACTCCTTGCCACTTAGGTGAATGTACCAATTGCCCGAAAACCACAGGTTAGGTTGAAAGTGGCTGCTAAACCAGAGGAAAAGCGCACTTAGGCTCTGGGGTCCATTGTGATACCACGGGACGAATAGGTGTTCCCGGCAGTCCGCACCGTAAAACCAGTTTGAGCTCCTGATGAAGCCCCTGATATGTGAAATGTCCACATATGAGAGATCGGAGAGATCGTGAAGAAACGGCGATCTCAATGTTCGAAGTCTCGTTCTGGAGAGCGAGGGCAATAGCAAAGGAAGTGCTCTATGCTCTCCAACTCCTCCACATCCATGCAGCTACGACAGAAGTCATTTGACGAGACCCTAAGGCGTTCAGCGTGTCTCCCTATGAGGCAGTGCCCAGTGATAACAGCAACTACTGTTGAAATCTCCCCACGGGGGAGTGATATTAGTGCGCTAGTGCGCTTATGATTTAGAGCCGGCCAGATCTGTCAGATCCTGCACGTTGATCCATTAGCCCATCTGTTGTCGGTTATGCCGGCGGTGTGAAGCCGAAGTTCCAGCTTGCAAGATTCCAGGGGTATACCAATACATTCCAAGTCCGCTGGAACCCGTAAGGTAGTGCCCTGCCTTGCCAACTTTACAGTTTCCCGGTATATTCCTGTGCCCTGGGACCCAAATGAGTCTGATGTCTAACTGCTTGGCCATCTCATTTAAAGACGTGCGGCAGTTAAGGGTGGTTCTTGTTTTCAGGAACATTAATTCAATGGATTTTACCGCGGCCTGACTATCAGAGTAGATGTTGACTGCGGTTGTAGACAGAATATTCCGGCCCAACCAGTCAGCCAGTACCTCCGCCTGATAAACACTGCAGTGGTCTGGCAACCTGCGAGCCAGATTTAGTCCAAGCTCCTTTGAATAGACTCCGAAACCAGCTTGACCACACAATTTCGAACCGTCACTATATAAATTTATCGAACGCCTGCTATCTGGAACCCCCTGACCAGGATTCCCTGGTCGGTATCAGAGTTTGGTAGTGTCGTTCGAATACACTCCTCGGAGTGGTGTAATCCACGTTCAATGGTAAGTTCTTGTTATTCAGGATCACTCCATGGCCACAATTATGACCACGCCATTGTATTGTGCTTCTTAGTCGTATGGCCGATGAGGCCGCCGACTGCTTTCCTAATATGTCCAACGGTGTTAGATGTAATAGGATGTTCAATTTAGACGTTATCCGCCCGTTGGCAAGCAGATTTCCAATCAGTTAGATGATCACGGAATTCACTCCTAGACTAGGTAGTGCCGCTAATATCGAGTCCGGTGTGACATTGTTAAAAGCCCCTTCTATATCCAAAAAGGCTGTCATGGTGTATTCTTCTACCGAGAGCAATTTCTCGATGGTACTCACAAGCCCGAAAACCACATTTATCAAAGCAAATTTAATCAACTCTTTATATCGAGAATATATAGAGGAGGTCAAATTTGATTATTGCATTCAGACTGACAGATGCACATTGAAAACAATCATTTTAAATGTGGATGATTTTGTGGAAGAAATGTGTACAGGATTGCTAAACTTGAGAACCCATGACTTTTTAGTCAAAGAGCAATGGTCATTCTTCAAGGATTTGAAGATACATTTGAATTCTGGTGAATTCGTTATTTCATATGATTTCACAGAAAACTATAATTATGTTCTTCAGGATGCCATACTAGCATTCCACTTCAATAACGACCAAGCAACTATATTCACAGTAGTTATTTACTACATGAAAGATGAAAAACTGGAACACAAAAGTATGGCAATCATATCCGACGATTTAAAACATGATACCGTTGCAGTTTATGAGTACCAGAAGAGAATACTAAAATTTCTAAAATCTAAATTTACAGTAAAGAAGGTATACTACGTTTCGGACGGAGCTCGTCAACGTTTTAAAAACAAAATTAGCTTGGCAAATCTTATGGCCCATGAAAAAGATTTTGGAATGCCAGCTGAGTGGCATTTGCATCCTACTGCTCATGGTAAAGGAGCATGTGATGGTATGCAGTAAACCTTAAAAGAAATGCAGCGAAGTATAGCCTCCAGTGCTCTCATAAAGATTGCATCTTAGATGCGACTGCTTTATTCCATTGAGCAAAGAATTATTGTAAAGAAACTAAAATAGTTTTTAGTAGCAAAGAGGATCATCAGGAAACATTGAAAACACTGAAGAGCAGATTCGATGCTGCGGTAACAATCGATGGCACCGCTCAATACCATGCTTTTATACTGCTTGTCGATGGAAGACTCAAGTTGAAAAAGTTTTCTGCCTCTATTCAATGCGATTTCTTTCCAAAGCCAACAAATAAACCAGCAGCGAAGTCAACAGCTGAACCTAGTAATGCCAAGAAAGGATTGACAAAAAAATGCTGTAAATAAAGGCGACAAAAAAGCTGGATGAAAGACTGGGTATTTAAAAATTTACAAGACTTAAATACTTCATCAGCTACAATAAATTAAGTATAAAAATAGTTATGATATAAATGGATATAATGTAATTAATATTAAATTTTATCATATTATTTATCTTTTTATTTTTAATATTATTATTATTATATATTAATTTAATTATTATTACAAATAAATAAAAAATAATAATTTTTCAACATTTCTATAGAAAAAAAGTGATTTTTTTCCTGAGGTTAACATATTCTGGGTATTACAGTATCGAGGGTATGAAATTTAAGTTAGGTATGTTACATACCTTCGGAAAGGTTAATTTGTTTAGTTTCTCAGTATAAGTTTTATTTGTGAGGTTTTTCACACAAATAGGAAAAAATTCAAAACAGTACATTTGTGAAAAATTGAAAAAGCTTTGTCTTGAGTTACAAAACATTTATTTTGATAGATATCCCACTCCCATCCCACTAAGCGACCAAAAAGCTCTTAAAGGAAAAATCCTAAGCTTTCTTATAAAAAAAAAAATAAATGCCTTTTTTGAAAAAAAGGCAAAAAATGCTTTGATTTAGCAAAAAAAAATCTACAATTTTTTTTTTTTTTTAAGTATTTTTTTTCCGAAATATTGAAGAAATAGCTATCTAAACTGTTTGGGAGAAAATTTTCTAAGAACAATAGATAATAATTTACACGGATGAGAAAAAACACCTGATTGGCCAAAATGTCAAATTTTGATCCCCTCTAGATATCTTGACCGATCTTGTTCAAAAATTGTGTCTAAACTACTATCCAACCTTGGTGCAAATTTCATCCCGATCGGAAGACATCGGTTTCAAAAGTTGGTGGGTGCACTTGACACGAAACCCCCATATGAAAAAAAAATAATTATTAGACTCGGATTGTTATTTATATAAAAAAGATCAAAAATACGTTTTTCAACGAAAATGTACAACAACTAGCATTTTCACAACATAATATGCAAATTTATGCAATATAAATCGAAGTCATTTTATTGTAAAATTATTGATTCAGATAGATATTTAAGTAAAAACGTAAATAATAAGTATTTTCATGAAAATATGCAAAAATAACTGAAACATTTTAATGTTATTGTTATTCGGATAGACTGATAATGAAATAAGCATGTTCATCAAATATTCCAGCAACATGCATTTCGAGCAAAATATTTAAAATTATGCTACTACAAATCGATGAAATTTTATTATAATTTTATTGTGTAAAAAGTTCAATAAATTAGCATTTTGATAAAAATATGCCGAAATATGCATTTGTAAACTAAATGTGCAAAAATATGCAGTCATTAAAAAATTTATTAATTCGAACACATTTTTATGTAAAAAGTCTGATGACTGAATATTTTGATGAAAATATGTGGAAAAAACGTTTATTTAAAGCAAGCAAAATAAAAACATGCATTTATAATGTTAATAGGCAAGGCGATATCTTGTGACCGATGTAACTTTGTCAATTTTACCCCGACTTTGACCAAACATACCTCATTTGAAAGGAATTTATTTATAGCTGTCCCGCAGATTTACAAATTTTTACATTTTTGCAATCTTTTTGGAGTAAAAGAGCATTTAAAATTGCTACTAACATATACATAAAATTATACAATGCTGCATGTGTGTTTATTAAATTTGTTAATGTGTTTGAAAAAATTGTGTTGAATTGACCAAAATTGATTAGCATACCTTTAGGGGGTATTTATTAAATGAAAAAATAAAATTCCCTAAAATTTGCACTCGAGTTCCGAGGGCTGGGTTCTGATACTATACAAAATAGATGCTTTTTTATTGTAAATTTACTGATTCGGATAGATATTCATATAAAAAGTTAAATAAATGAGTAGTTTGTTGAAAATATGCAAAAATAAGCATTCAAAGCAAGTAAAAGCAAATATATGCATATACAAAACTTATGTCATTTTATTGTAAATTTATTGATTCGTATAAATATTTATGTAAAAAGCTTCATAAATGACACTTTGATGAAAATATGCAAAAATATGCATTTAAGGCAAGCATAAGCAGAAATATGCAAATACGAGGTCGATGCCATTTTGCTGTACATTTTTCGAATTATATGAAAAGTGTTTATTACATTTTTTTTTGACAATATGCAATATGCACTTTGATGACAATATTAAAAAATATGCATTCAAGCCGAAAACAGCACATACATGCCACTGCAAACCGACCTCTTTTTATTGCAGATCTATTGATTCGTACAGATATTTAGTTTATATATAAAATATAGACTAACTAGTAAAAACAAGCAGTTGCATGGAATTCCTGGCCTAGATATTAGAAGGAGCCAATTTCAGTCAATAAAAAATTTATAAATTGAAAGCGAAAATTTAGCTTAAACAGTAACATATAATCACTTTGATCTATTGCGGTTGTATGGTATTTATAATTCAACTCTATCTTTGAAAAACTTTTAGAATGATATATTTTCCATTTGCTGTATATGTTAATGATTTTTTTGTTTAAATAATAAAATTAATTCCATCAATTTTATTCCATTTATTACCGCCAATAGATCATCAATTAGAAGAACAAAAAACAACATAATGCAACCATAACAATAATTGAACCACATCGTTAATTGTGTTTTTTCTTTCAAATACAATTTGAATATTTTGTTATTTAATGTTTTCCATTCGCAATGAAATCAATACTGTAATCGATAATTTATGCAAATTTTTTTCTAGTTTTAATGTTTAAACATTATAGGCAATAAAAAAATATAAATAAAAATAAAAATAAACTGTTAAGGAATACATCAGTTTTTAAGACAGGGCGAATAAATTTACGTAATTTTATGTTGTGAGGGAGAATGTGATCACAAATTTCAGTTTAAATGGCTTTTATTATATTTTTCATTTAACAATCATGATTATTAAAAAGCGATAATTTAAAGTTACTTAGTAGGGGAAGATAAAATTGTGTATTTAGTGCAGCTAAGATTTGAAGTTGAAAATTCGATAAAACTCGCAAAACTCAGCGATTAGGTTCTTCGCCATAAATATTAAAAACTGTGGGAATAAAATTCTTTTACTTCGCTTCAACGGACATATCGATTCCATTAAATGTATTTTTGTCCATAAACTTAACATATGTCTTATAACAAGAACTCTATTCGCCAGATGTGGCCCACTCTTTCTTTTTTCTCTTCCCAAAACTGAAGTTGCCCATCGTTGGACGTCGATTCGACTCAATAGGAGCTATGAAACAAATGCACTGAGAAATTGAATTCCATAACAAATAGGACTGTCATCCAGTTAAGAATTATTCGACTAATCGATCAATCATAACAACTCCGATCGGTCAACGTAAAAATGATGATTTGCAACAAACAGATAACTCGATAAATTTGTGCCGATTAATCGGATAAATCGAATAATTTCAAATGCCTTTAAAAAAACAAAAAATGTTTTATTTCTGAGAAACTATTCGTTTATGTAAAATAAGTCGATTAATCGGATAAATGGAATAACTTAAAATGAGTTGAAAAGAAAAAAATGTTTTAGTTTTAAAAATTCCAGAAAAGTGATTCATTTGTATAAAAAACACTTATTATATAATTTTGACTATACGATACCCTATACCATGCGTTTAGAGACCCTATGTCTCAGGCCCAACTAACTGGATATAGAAAATCAGCATAAACCAAATTTGAGTGGGATTTTTATTAATTTTTCCGGCTGCAGATATGAAAAAGTACATATCGGATGCTATATCTATATGGGGACTAGGCCCAAAAATGGACCGATCCTGACCATGTTTGGTAAAGTCTCTTGTATTTTGCAAAAATATATACAAACCAAATTTGAGAAGAATCAGTGCAATATTTTTGTTTTTTGATAGATATAAGTGAAGATCGGGAAGCAGCTCTATATGGTGCCTATGACTAATTATGGGTGTAATAAACGCATACAAACCCAATTCGAGTAAGATCTATATGACAATTTGGATCTTATGGCAATTTATGTCGATTTCATAGGGGTCATTTGTATGGGGGCTAGATCTGAACATGGACCGATTCTCACCAATTTCAATAGCGTTCATCCCATGGCCGATAAAAGATTAAATACCAAATTTCATCAAAATATATTCATATTTGCGACCTGCAGCTTGATTACAAGCTTTACATGGACACACAGACGGACGGACGGACGGACGGATATCGTTAAATCGAATCAGATAGTGATTCTGATTCGATCGGTATAATTAAAGATGGGTGTAGGTCAAATATTTTTGGTTGTTACAAACAGCAGCACAAAGTCATTGTACCCAAACCACATAGTGGTATAGAGTATAAAAATTTAAAAAGAGTGTCCCCTAAATCAAAGATAATAAAAACATAATCTAAGAATCGCTTTAAAAATAACATTTCCATTTTAAAACATTATTTTATTTATTTCTGAGTTACATAAATTGAATCTAAATAAACAAATATATAAAATACTAGCTGGACCCGGCAAACGTTGTTTTGCCCTCAATGATTTTTTTATTTTAGTTAGAATCTGTATATACCTAAAATGAGAGCTCTACCAAAAAGTATTTCATTGCCTTTCAAATCTTTTAGAGTTCTATGTAATGTTTCTAAGGAATGTTTGTGAGCCATGGTACATTCATCCCAAATAATAATACTGCATTTTTGAAGAACTTTTGCCATACCGGAACGTTTTTTGATATTACAGATGGCATTCTCATTTGTTTGTACGTTCAACGGCGATTTGAGTGCTGAATGAGGTGTACGAGCACCATGCAATAATGTAGCGGCTTTTTCCTTCCTTTTTGGTTAGAATATTTATATAGAAAAACGTTTGTGAATTTTGTAACTTAAAAAATTTATATAAATTTGACAACTCATTAATTTTCGAACGACAGCGCCATCTACCGGGTCCAATAAAAAAATGTTTGGCATCATCTAACATACATATATATATGTACATTCTTAGTTTCATTTAAATCGCACCATAAATAAGAATATTCGAAATAACTTTACCCCAGCGCCACCAATCGGGTCCATTTATACATGCAAAAATTTCTTATGACGAAAGATACATTCTGAATTGCAGTTAAATCGCGCTTAAATTAAGAATTTTGTTTATAACTTGACCCCAACGTCAGCTAGAGGGTTAAAACTAAAAAAAAAACACAGAAGAGCTCGAACGGAACCTATGGTGCAAATCCTACCTCAACAGCTCTTACGGTTCCGGAGATCATTCGTTACAAACAAATGCACCAACGTTTTTATACCCTATACCACTATGTGGCTCGGGTATAATGACTTTGTGCTACTGTTTGTAACTACCAAAAATATTTGACCTAGACCCATATTTAATTATACCGATCGAATCAGAATCACTAACTGATTCGATTTAACGATGTCCGTCCGTGTGCCCGTCCGTCCGTCCGTCCGTGCGTCCGTCCATCTGGGTGTCCATGTAAACCGTGTAATCAAACTGCAGGTCGCAAATATGAATATATTTTGATGAAATTTGGTGTGTGAGCTTTCATTGGCCATAGGATGAACACTGTTGAAACTGGTGAGAATCGGTCCATGTTCAGACCTAGCCCCCATACAAATGACCCCTATGAAATCGACATAAATTGCCATAAGATCCAAATTGTCATATAGATCTTACTCAAATTCGGTTTGTATGCGTTTATTACATCCATTAATGAGTAGTCTAAAAATGATACCAGGGACAACTCTCAGTCATAAGCCCCATATAGAGCTGCTTCCAGATCTTCACTTAAATCTATTAAAAACAAAAATAATGCACTGATTCTTCTCAAATTTTGTTTGTATATATTTTTGCAAAATACAAGAGACTTTACCAAACATGATCAGGATTGGTCCATTTTTGGACCTAGTCCCCATATAGATATAGCATCCGATATGAACTTTTTCATATCTGCAGCCAAAAAAATTAATAAAAATTACACTCAAATTTGGTTTTTGCTTATTTTCTATGTCCAGTTAGCTGGGCCTAAGAGATAGGGTTTCTAAACGCATGGTATAGACTATCGTATAGTCGGTCTAGACCAACTATAATTTTCTTCCTTGTTCACTTTCATTTTTCAGTTTTTCATTTTTAATTTTTCAATTTTCATTTCCGTTTCTCAGTTTTTAATTTTTTATTTTTCATTTTTCATTTTGAATTTTTAATTTTAAAGTTTCAAGTTTTCATTTTTCAATTTTCATTTCTCATTTTTCATTTTCCATTTTTCAGTTTTAATTTTTCATTTTCAGGGATTATATTTTTTTTTTTATATTGGCGATGTTTTTTATTATATCGTGATAACAATCAATCAATCATCGATCAATAAAGATATTTTTTAATTTCTAATCGATAAATGTTAAAATCCGAATAATCGACAAACCTACTACCGAAGTAGTATTTAAACTATTTTTTTGCGACATAAAAGTGTATTGCATCAAACTGAGATGAACAGATCCATACTTTATGTCCAAAATGTAGTAGCGCCAGGTTAAGAAATTTTAAAGTCATAGAGCTTTTAACAGCCGCCATAGAAGTAAAATTCATAATTTTTTTACAACTCAATTTTTTTCCCATAAAATTTGTTTAGCACGTTCGCCTCTTACCCTGCTATCTCACATCACATTGCAACTGTCAAATTGTTGTGTACGAATAATCAACGAAAAAATTTTCGAATTAGTCAAATCCATCGCTATTAACATTTGTGTTTACACATCTGACTGCAATCTTATTTTTAAATTGTTGTCGAAGCGTAAATTTAAGAAAATTTGTTTAATTCTCTCTCTTTTTTTTAAATAGAGTTACCGAGTTTATTATATAGGCACATGTTAGAGGGAAAATGTTTACATTTATTATTATTAGTATTATTTCCATAATAGTTAATAATATTTAGGCTTTATAATTAACAAACTTGCGTTTTTATGTGCGCATTTCAATATAAATCACAATAATATATTTAGCAAGTTAAAAATTTAATTACAATTTTTCAGACTCCAGTAAATTTGCACTTAATTTATATCAGGGTAACATTAGTCATATAATATGGCAGCGAGTACTCGCAAGAAATTTTATTTATTTATTTATTTTTTTAAGAGTTTATTTAGACAAAACTCATATTCTTAAACTATAAATAAACAAATAGTAAGAGTATGTTAATATAATACACTGTCCCATATTAAATATATAGATTTCCATTATTTTTTTTTTTTTTAGAAACATGTATATAATTATAAATGACACATAAATATGTGCAGACAATATAATTTTTGTAATGAAAAAAAATGGGAAAAATATTACTTTGATATCTGTATAATAAAAAGTTTAGTCAAGAGTAAAAGTTAAAAGGGGAGTTTTTAGTTGAGCCACCAATATTTTTTTTTTATGTATATTAGGAAATATGTTATTATCTCCTGAGTAAATGTTTTTATCAAATCTAGTATTTTCAGTTGAGAGTTGGTTGTAATAGCTGTATAGCTGTATCGTTGGCTCTTCTATATATATGATAGAAGATAGGAATGCCTATTTTGTTTTGAATAAATCCTTTACGATCAAGGTATAAAAAGGCTTCGGGTGGAACAAAGCCACTTTGCAAGGTTTTAGTTATATATTCCTCGTTGACATAAAAAGGGGCCATAATTAAATTGTTCTCATAGCAATTAGAGCTTTTTGCAATATAGTTTCGAATGAGATGTATAATAAAATTATCAATTCTCCCTATTTTTGCTGCATTGTATAATTTTTTGTTTGATACAAATTTTATATAGTTGCTATCTGGAGATCTATAAAGAGAAGTACATGCTCACAGACATTTTCTTTCAGAAACTCTTATTTTTTCCATATATGCAGTGTTGCCATAATTTGAAATTGTAAAGATGCTAAATTGCAAAAAAAAAGATGCTAAAACGTACTGGAGTCAAAAAAAAAAAAGATTCAAAAAAATTTTTTTTTCAAATTTCATTACCCTTATATTGAAAAATATAATACTTATTAATAAATTCTTTGGTTTTTAAATCTGCTCTTCTTGGCTCTGATATTTTCTGACGATCGACTTTTATCAACGACATTGCTCGGAATATTGTAAGTGTAACAGCACCCATTTTTCAATTTCAAACCTTCTTTTATACGTATTACAGAACATAACAACTCCGATTTTATTCTGTTGGAAAATTTGCTTGTAACTAAAGCCATTAAACTAAACGAACGTTGAACTCCGTTCAAAACTAATAAAGACAATACAAATATTAAAGAATTATTCTTTAAATGGATTTCGCCAATAAGATTTTTGTTAACTTCAATCCATAAGGAGGTTCTATTCAGTGTTGTATCCCAATATTATTCTGTGATATAACTCCATTGGATTTGAATTTTTTCTGTTTCAGATGATTTAAATTTAAACTCTTCTAATATATTGGTTATCGGTTTTTTTTACCCAGTTTAATGTGTTTTGTATTGAAAATTTTGGCATTTTTTTAATACAATAATATTTTTTGGCAATTGACTTTTTAATTCTTTAAAAATTGTTGTTTGTGTTTACATTCTTCTATTTCAAAATGTTTTGTTATATTTGTTGAAAGAAACGTGCAGAGTGGTAAAAAGAGTAGTACACAAAATTCTCGTATGACACTTTGAGAAATTAACCCATTTCAATACCATTAAAATTAAAGTTGTACATTCAAAAATAATGAAAAAATCGAAAAAAAAGATGCTAAAAGCAATTTTTTATTAATAAGGGATGCTATGTTAGCATCTACCATCTTTTCATAAATTTTGGGTGCTAAACGACAAAAAAGTTGCTAAATGCTAAAATGGCAACACTGCATATATGTGACCTTCTCCGACAAAAGGGAACTAGTGTGTCAAAAAACGGGTTGTGTCAAAAAAATTTATTTAATTATATGTGACTTGAGTTTTTAGAGGGATTAGTGTCACATATACACGACTCAAAATATTTTAAATAAAGTATATATATCAAAATTTAATTATTATAATTTATTGTAAATTTATTAGTAACTAGTGTAGTCCAACACTCGAAATTCGAGCGCAAATTCTACGAAAAATTATTTTTTCATTCAATTTCTTTCTTTCAATGATTTTTTTAATCAATATATAAAATACATATATAAAATTTATGAATATATAAATGAGCCTAAAGGTATGCTAATCAATTTTAGCAATTCACAGTGCAACACAGGGCGTATGATATACAATTTAAATCATTTTCATTAACAGAGTGTAACGAATTATTATAAATATTTTTTCTAAATTTTTTTAAACATATTTTTAAGACATATCATACATAAATTTTATCATTCCGCACTTCTCCCTCATATGAATTATAACTGTGCCAATTTTCACAACCCTCCGTGACAGCATTTTGCTTGAAAAGGGCTTAAAAAATTTTCATTCACGTAATAATATATAGATACCAATTTCACTGGTATCTATTATTTTTATTTTTTTTTTTCTAGACTCCACATACATACTTTGTTGCAGTCTCCTTGCTATTTTTATGGCACTGGCATCATCTCTTTCGATTGTTGGCAATATCTTGAAAGTGTGCTGCATTTGATGAGCTGGCTTTTGCTCTATATGATTTCTGAGGGACCGAAGAATTGCCCAAATATGCTTTAACAATCTGCTCTCTAAACAATAGAAAACTCATAGGCTTATCAGCCTTTTTTTATTATATATCCAGCAAATTCTTGCAAATACCAACGCATTGATCGCCTTGGGCGTGAGTAGTAAGAAATCATTTGGTCATTTCTATCTATACCCGGCATTTTTATGTTGCAGTCGACCAAAATATTTGGTTTTTTTATTTCCTTTCCTCTTTTTGAAGTTGTTGAAACCATATCAGCATTATGCTCGGTGGAAACCATTAAAACATCTCTGCATTATTTGCTTAAATCCAATCGTCATCTTCATTTGTAATGTTTCCAGTGAGAATGAATCACTCCTAAATAATATTACTCTTCAAACTCTTCACAATCTTCATTTTTGTTATCCGAGCAAAAAAGCTGCTGTCAGAGTCGTCAAAATCCAAACAACTTTCGCTGTAGTTCATACCGGCCTCTAAAATTTGCTCTGCATTTAGTTTTTTATATCTTCTTCACTTCATTCTGAAATAACTATACAACAAACATAGTTCAAATTATGCTAATAAATATTAAGATATTATAAAAGAATTTTTTACCTTCAAATTCTTAACTTCAATATAAAAAAATTACACCTTTTCTAAATAAAATTATTAATTTTTTCAACGCTTCTCTTTAAAAA
This sequence comes from Cordilura impudica, assembly GCA_963682025.1. NCBI lineage: Eukaryota > Metazoa > Arthropoda > Insecta > Diptera > Scathophagidae > Cordilura > Cordilura impudica. The sequence goes on from CAVMKG010000636.1 coordinate 58,784, forward strand.
TTATTCTCTGTCAGTTTTCTGTACAAAAAATTTTGGGGAATATCGGAAAAATGGCAAATATTTTAAAACTTCTTACTGTATCAACAGACAATTACACATAAACATGTGTCATATTTTACTAGAATCTAAAAAGTACAACAAAATTAGTAACCAGAAACAACAGCAAAATTGGAGCTAAATGTATTTCTAACAAAATGTGACCCATACATGAATTAAGAGCAACTTTATCTTATACAACACTCGAAAGGTCTCAAAGTCGATACATCGTAAATCACAAAAAAATCCAGCCATTGACTTCTTTCAGGTCATAGTGTGAGAATATTTCCCCATTGTTCCCCTTTTTTGAATATTTTCACATTATGACTTCCAAAGAGGATAATAATCAAAATTTTTTTGTATTTATGAACACAGCACTTTGAGATCTTTGATATTGCTCTTAATTCAGAATATATAAAAAATACACTTTTCCAAAAAAGGGCGACATTTTTTGTCAGAAAATAAAACGGCATTGAATTTTTTTTGTAGCTTAAAGTACTGTAAGAACAAAATTTTAATAAAATATTTTTTAATAATAAAAAAATATATATACCTACACAAATAATTTTTTAATATTTGTTTTTATAATACAATAACAATTTTTGCTATTGATGTGTAAACATCTACATCTATTTCTATTTCACAATACAATCACAAAAACAGCGTAATAAAAAATCGGTGTGACTTATGATTGTATTGGTGAAAAAATTATGATATGTAATAACCTGTTTGAATATGACAAATGAAAAATAAAAAAATAAAGATGAGAAATAAGAAATGAAATATAAAAAATGAAAAATGAAAAAAGAAAAATAAGAAATGAAAAATGAAAAATAAAAAATAAAAAACGAATAAAAATGAAAAATGAAAAATAAAAAAATAAAGATGAGAAATAAGAAATGAAATATAAAAAATGAAAAATGGAAAAAGAAAAATAAGAAATGAAAAATGAAAAATAAAAAATAAAAAACGAATAAAAATGAAAAATGAAAAATAAAAAATAAAAAATGAAAAACGCAAAATGAAAAATTAAAAAAAAGAAATGAAAAATGAAAAATAAAATATGAAAAATGAAAAATAAAAAATTAAAAATAAAAAATGAAAAATAAAAAATTTAAAATAAAAAATGAAAAATAAAAAACGAAAATTGAAAAATAAAAAATAAAAATGAAAAATAAAAATTTAAAAATGAAAACTAAAAAATGAGATATGAAAAATAAAAATAAAAAATGACATTTAAAAAATAAAAAATGGAAAATGAAAAATGAAAGACGAAAAATTAAAAATTAAAAATATAAAATAAAAAACGAAAAATTAAAAATTAGCCGGTTGAAATAATAAATAATAAGAATTATTTTTATATTAGCAGAGCTCCTGGAGTTGACTTTTATAAGTGATACATAAATACGCTTTCTGTTTGATTTTAAAAAAGTGCCATAAAAAAAACTTTAATTACTAGATGTTTACCCATATCCCCTGTGGTCGTACTCACATGATTTTTTTTTATTCAAAAGCCAAATCGAACCATTGGTTGTCGCTTCAAACATGTGGGCCAAATGGCATTTTTGGCAAGAATATTTTAGAAGCCTTCAGTGTTAAACCTGACTAAATTTAAGCTTTCTGTTTATCCTTTATATCAAACTAATTAAAAACCTTAGGCAAACAGAAGTTAAAGTAACCTTTTCTAAATTTATTGGGAAATTAAAGCGGAATTTAAAATATTTTTATTTATCAATTAAAAAAAAAAAAAAAAACAACATGAATGACAGTGAAAAAGAAATCAATATTTTTAAAACATTTTAAAACTATAACCAACAGAAAAAACTGCATATAATTTTTTTTTAAATCATGTTACAAAAACCAATACAGTTACAGTTTTAGAAACTTTTTTAATTTTATACATAAATATTTTAGTTTGTGTCACCACTATTAAACAAATAGTTTTGGTTACATATTTTTTTTCTAAAACAAATACAACCCAAATGTAATCGAATTGTTGATAACATCTATTACATATTGGTTTGGTATGTAAATAAACAAATTCTATACACATTTCAATTGCATTAATATAATCTCCAATAGTGGTGGTAATGGTGTTAAAGTCAAAACTATTTTATTTTCAGATTTTACAACTTCTGCTCACGTTTTATATTTAGCCAAAAGCGTATTTTTTTAAAACAAAATCCGATTTATGATTTTTGTAAAAATAAAAAAAAAAACAAAAAGAAAAAATAACATACAGTTACTCGTCTTTGAATTTAGTTGCATGCTATAGTTAATACTCTAAACCATTATGGCAAAAAACGAATGCAACTACGCAATTCTTTTTCAATTTCACGTACAATTTTTTTCAACACTTAAATCCCATTTAGCCAACATTTTATTTTATGGCAGCCTTGTTGGCTTTCAGTTTTTTTTTTTAGTTTTTAATAGCGGATTGAATAAAAATTTATTAGCTTCTTGTACGTTGCAATTGCGAAAGTGTTCGAATTTATAATCTTATTCCGGCTTTCTGTGCAAAGCTGTAGGGTGTACTAGAGGTTGGTTTTAAATCTAGTTTATGTTCGAACACTGTGTTTGCTTATACCATTAAAACTTGTGCAACTACGAGCATAGGAGGTTTCAGTAATTTGCTATTTATTACTGCTAATTTTGCCTAAATACATAAACATATAAAATTGAATTAGAAAAAATGCTAACTTATTCTCTACCATATAAAGTTAAATAAAACTACGAACGATAAGTTAACATTATATTCAGTTTAACTGAATAATTTTATTCCCACGCTATATCTTGCATCATCTTAATGAAAAAAAAAAGTAAAATAATGGAACAAATACCCTTATGTATTCTTATCAAAATCCCTTATTTTAAAAACATACATATCTATTTTTAAAACTTGCTTTTTATAAAACTAAATTTTTCATAAAAGTAACCTTTTTCATAAAAGTACATTTTTCATAAAAGTACCTTTTTCATAAAAGTACCTTTTTCATAAAAGTAACTTTTACGTAGAAAATACGGTTTTCATAAAAACTACCTTCTTGATAGGAAGTAAATTTTTAACAGAAAGTACTTTTTCATAAAAAAAAATTATTTTTTCTGAAGGCATTTTTTTTATAAAAAGTAAAAACTTCATAAAAAGTTAATTTTGCATAAAAGAGTCGTTTTTTATACAAACAAAAAAGTTTTCATAAAAAGCGCCTACGCAATTCATAAAATTTCCTTTTTTTATAGAAAATGCCGCTATTTCTTTAAAAAGCATATTTTCCTCATCTTTTTCATAAAATTTAATTTTTCAAAAAAATTAATTTTTTATGGAAATTTCCAATTTTTTAAAAATTACCAATGTCATGAAAGAATCATAAAAAATAAGGGAATTGAGAATTTTTTTTATAAAAAATAAAATTTCATAAAAAGTAACTTTTTGACAATAAATAATATTGCATAAAAAGCATGTTTTTCGTAAACAATAGCTTTATAAAAAAATTCATTTTCCACCAAAAGTAGCTTTCTAATAAAAACTAAATTGTTCATAAATGGTACCTATTTCATAAAAAGTCGCTTAATCATAAACACTACTTTCTCATAAAAAAAAAGTTTTTATAAAAATCACCTTTTCCTAAAAGTTTCTTTCCCTAAAAAACTACATTATTTATGAAACCCACCTTTTATTAAAAAGTGTCAATTTCAGAAAAAGTACAAATTTGATAAACATCCTTTTTTCACAAAAAGTACCTTTTTCATAAAAAGTACCTTTTTCATAAATATTACTTTTTTCATAAAAAGTACCTTTTTCATAAAAATTACCTTTTTCAAAAAAAGTACCCTTTTCATAAAGAGTACCTTTTCCATAAAAATTACCTTTGTATAAAAAGTAGCTATTTCGTAAAAAGTACATTTTTATAAAAAGTACCTTTTTCATAAAAAGTACCTTTTTCATAAAAGGTATCTTTTTCATAAAAAGTACCTTTTCCATAAAAAGTACCTTTGTCATAAAAAGTACATATTTCATAAAAAGTACTTATTTCATAAAAAGTCCCTTTTTCATAAAAAGTACCTTTTCCAAAAAAGTACCTTTTCCATAAAAAGTACGTTTGTCATAAAAAGTACCTATTTCATAAAAAGTACCTTTTTCATAAAAATACCTTTTTCATAAAAAGTACCTTTTCAATAAAAAGTACCTTTGTCATAAAAAGTACATATTTCGTAAAAAGTACTTATTTCATCAAAAGTACCTTTTTTCACAAAAAGTACCTTTTTCATAAAAAGTACCTTCTTCATAGAAAGGATCTTTTTCATAAAAAGTACCTATTTCATAAAAAGTACCTTTTCCATAAAAAGTACCTTTTCCATAAAAAGTACCTTTTTCATAACAACCCCTTTATAAAATAAGAACGCCTTGCACATGTACTTTTTTACAGAAAATTTATTTTTTTTTTTCTTAAAAATTATCTTTTTCTTTGGAACACCTTTTTCATATAATTAAATCTTTTATTAAATGTATATTTCTTATAAAAAAGCATATTTTTTATAAACAGTACAGTGCCTCCAAAGAATATCTTATTTATAAAATAAAAGTAAATAGTAAAATTTTGCCAAAAGCACCATTTTTATAAAATCTACTTTTTTTTTTATAAATATCACTTTTTTCATAATAAATAATTTTTGCGTTAAAAATTACATGTGTCATAAAATGTACCTTTTTAATAAAAATAACGTTTTTCATAAAAAGTAAATTTTTCATAAAAAATTCCTGTTTCAAAATAGATATAATTTGAATTAGATTTGCAGGAATAAAATTATCTGGCGTAATTAACACTAAAAGAATTAAGATTGTTCTTATTACAATAAAACTTGCAATGTCTTTACATAAATAATCAGCCCTGTTCTTGAAACGTTGTTATTTGAATAAGAATGAATATGAAATAACATGAAATTGAAATTTTGGGTTTCTTGAAAACACAAATTTTCATATTTTCGAAGTATTTTTCGAAATCATATTTTTTATTATCAAATGACATGAAACATATGGTTTAGCTTCAGAACCATATGTTATCTAGCCGAGGTGCCATATGGTTCTTTAGTCACTTTCACAAAAAAACTTAAGCAATTTTTGCACGTTTTTCTTTAAGATTATAAAGAAAGAAAAAAGAATTTTTTTCTTTTAAAATAACAATTTACTTGTTCATTTAATTGTTTTTATTCTTCAATTTCATTCAATTAAGAATGACTTCTCTTTTTTAAATCAGTTAGGCATCACCAAAGAAAATTCGATATTCAAATAAATTGGATTTGACTGGCATCACTTCTGTTTCGAACATAAACAAACTTGTGGCAGTCATATGCAAAAAAAAAATAAAAATATGTGATTTGAGTGAAATGTTATTTTAAATTCCTTTATTCGTAATAATTAGTACATAAAGAATCTATGTTATAATTGAAAAAATTATAAAGGAAAATAGATTATGCAAATAAAAAGTTTTTATTATAGTTATAGAACAACATCATCTCCAAAATTGTGTTTTATTAACATTGACTACTGATTACGAGTTTTTTTTTTTAAATCAGCGCAAAATGTAGACGTTTTTAAAATCGTTTTTTTCATAAAATTAATGTCTAATTTTTTAAAATAATGACAAGGTTCAATAGGAAACATGTTAGAGTTTAAATATCAATTAGTTTTTTTTTATCTCTTAAGACCTGCTTAGTAGAAAAAAGGGCATTTGTTTTGATTTCACAAAGCCTTTTCTATGTGAATTAAAACGAGAAAAAATATATTGAAATTAGAGAACAGCAAAAAACTCGTAGATTTAAGTATTTTTTCATTTACGAGTTTTTTTTTTGTGATAGTGGTTTCAAGAACAGGGGTGAATATAAAAGGAAATACCTTTCAAATAATATACCTTCGGTCAAAATGTGGATAAAATGTTAGAACAAAAAATCGCCTAGCGTACTAATATTATAGATATTTTAAATATTTTCGCCTAGCCTATTAATATTATGGATATACAATTGCCCTTACCAATTTACTTATATATAGATCATATAATTCAGTAATCACAAAAAAATATTGTGATAATACATGGGACTACCAAAATTTGGTTGGCAACAAATTCGGTTGCAACAGTGAATCCGTTTTCTGTGTGTGGAGAATGATCACCGAAAAACCATCGAATACCTTTTTCATAAAAAAAAAAATTTTCATAAACGTAAATTTTTCAACAAAAATAAAATTTTTGCAAGATGTACATTTCTCATACATAGTAATTTTTTCATAAATATTAGTTTTCATAAATATCACTATTATTTAGAAAAATAATTTTTCATAAAATGCCTTTTTAATAAAAAGATAATTTTTCATAAAAAGTAAATTTTTCATAAAAAGTAAATTTTCATAAACAGCATATTTTTTATAAACAGAAGAATTTTCACGAGAAGTAAATTTTTCATAAAAAGTACCTGTTTCATAAAAAAAATGTCATGTGAATCCGATCACAGGGGAGATGTGTAAACATCTGGTAATAAATAATATGCAGAAAACAGCGACAAAAAGGTTATTTCATATAATAATTTTTTCACCAAACAATCATAAGTCATACCGATTTGTCTTAAAGGACACATCTTACGCGTCAGATGTGACTCTCACATGTACGCTGTTTTTGTGATTGTATTGTGAAATATAAATTTACCCCCCTGCGCATATAGATGTTTACACATCAAAATATCCCTTTCTATAAAAAGTACCAGCTTGACATAAATTACATTTTTCATAAAATATTCTATAAAAGTAAAACTTTTGCAAAAAGTACCTTTTTCATAATAAGTGAATTTTTTATAAAAAGTACCTTTTCATAAAAAGTACCTTTCCATACAAAATAAAAGTGTCATAAGAAGTGCCGAAATTTTTTATAAAAGTAAATTTTTCATAAAATCTATATTTTTCATAGACAGCATAATTTTCATAAACTAGAGATTTTTCATAAAAAGCAAATTTTTCATAAAAAGACCCTTTTTCAAAAAGCACATATTTCATAAAAGTACCTTCTTCATAAAAATTTAATTTTTCATAAAAGTACATATTTCAGTAAAAGTAAAGTTTTTGCAAAACGAAACTGTTTCGCTTCTTTCTTCTTTCGCTACTTTTTTCATAAAAGAAACGTTTCATAAAAAGTACATTTTTATAAAAACTAATTTTTTTATAAAAAGTACCTAACATAATAAGTGTCTCTTCACAAAAAATACATATTTTCATATTAAGTGCCTTTTTCTTATACCGCAGCTTTTTTATAAGAACTACCTTTTTCATTGAAACTTGATTTTACATAAAAATTATTTTTCTCAAAAAGTTATATTTTCATTATATAAAAAGTGCCAATTTAATAAAAAGTAATCGTTTCATAAAAACTACCTTTTTTATCACAAGTACAAGTACCTTTTTCATAAAAAAAAAAACTTTCATAAAGAGCGTCTTTATCAAAAAGGGTAAAATGTACTTTTTTCAGAAAATTTCTTCATTTCTTAAAAAAGATTATCTTATTCTTTAAAGTATATTTTTCATAATATTAAATTTTCATAAAAATACTTTTTAATAAAAAAGTACACTTTTCATAAAAGAACAATTTTCAATCCAAGAAAAATTTTTGAAAAAGTACCTATTTCATAAGTAGTAATTTTTCATTAAAAGTACCCTTTAATAAAGAGTACTTTTCCTAAAATGCATATTTTTCATGAAAAGTACGTTTTTCATTGAAACTACGTATTTCATATAAGTATCTTTACATAAAACCGGCTTTTTCATAAAAAAGTACCTCATAAAGAGTATCTTCTTCAAAAAAGCACTGCATAAGGAGTAAATTTGTCATCAAAAGTACCCTTTTCATAAAAAGTACCTTTTTCATAAAAATTACCTTTATCAAAAGATCACAATAATTATGAAAAAGTACCCTTTAATAAAAATAATTTTCATAAAAAGCATATTTTTCGTAGAAAGTAGGTTTTTCATAGAAACAACGTATTTCATACAAGTACCTTTTTCATAGAAACTACGTATTTCATACAAGTACCTTTACATAAAAACACAATTTTCATTAAAAGTACCTCTCATAAGGAGTACCTTCTACAAAAAAGAAGCACTGTATAAGGAGTACATTTTTCATAAAAGTACCCTTTTCATAAAAAGTACCTCTTTCATAAAAAGTTCTTTATCAAAAGATTCCATTTATTATGAAAAAGTACCCTTTAATATAACTACTTTTCATAAAAAGCATACTTATCATGCAAAGTACGTTTTTCACAGAAATTACCTATCTCATGCAAGTACCTTTACATAAAAACACCTTTTTCATAAAAAGTACCTTTCTCATAAATAATAATTTCTTCGAAAAAGAAGATGTTATTAAAAAGTACTATTTTCGTAAAAAGTAACGTTTTCATAAATAGTGTCTTTTTCATAAAAGATTCTTTATCAAAAAGATCACATTTATTATAAAAAATTACTTTTCATAAAAAGTATACTTTTCGGGCAAAGTGCGTGTTTTATAGAACCACATATTCCATAGAAGAAAATTTCCACAAAAACACCTTTTTCATAAAAGTACCTTTCTCATAAAAAGTACCTTTCTCATAAAGAAAGCTTTCTTCAAAAAAGAGTACATTAAAAAAAAAACCTTTATTTTTTAAGAGTTGCTTTTTTATAAAAACCAACTTTATCATAAAAAAAGTACCTTTTTATTAAACCCAGCCTTTTATAAATAGTGCAAATTTGATAAAAAAAAGTATCAAAGTACATTTTTCGCAAAAGGTGAAAAAAGTGCTTGGATTATAAAAAAAGTACATTAATTTGCCATAACATCAGTTATTTTAAACAGCTTATTGGGCTTTGTTTAGTTTAATATTCTTTGAAGAATAAAGCCCTAAACACATAACGGCGAGTTGCGACTGCGAGTAAAAACTAAGCTTTTTGCATGCGAGAATTTGTGCTTTTGTGCTTTTACAAAATCATCAAAATGCCTTCGAGCGGCTGATTATCCTACTGTCAAAAAAAAAACAATAAATATAACAAAATGAATAAAATCGAAATTATTAACGGGTTAAATAAAGTAATTACTCATTCTACTGTCATATTTTCATAAATACAGCTGATTCTCCTGTCATCAGATTTTTCTCGCACAGAAAATATAATCAATTCTATTTCCCTTGCTAGTGTTTTTACAACCTAAGTTGGCAACGCCACACAAAAAAGCTTTACTATCGATCTCGCTTCCACATATAGAAAAAATCATACTGCCTCATTCTCGTTTTTCTCGCACTCGCAACTCGTCGTTATGTGTTTAGGGCTTAATGCTAATAACGCAAATTTTTATTAAAATATTTTAAATTTTACCTCTTAGATAATTCATCTGAAATGTCTTATTTTTGATACATTTTTATAATTAAATTCAAGCAATTCTAGTACTTCGTTTCTAATTTTGTCATTAAGAGTTTTACATTTCCATCACAGTTTTGTTTTGGTAACCCAGCAAACAATTTTTGTATGAAAAGAATACATAATTGCTGTTAACCTAAGACAAATCATGAGATATTTTATTAAATTTGAATAAACGCTGGGTTATATAGAAATCATTAGTGGCTTAAATCATGAAGACACAATAGGGAATAAGTACGTATGTGTGTACGTTGTTAAGATATCATTAATTAATTAATGATTTCTGTTGAAAGACTGATAGATTTTGTTTATCACAAAGAACGGATCTTTAAACTCCATAAAAGGCAAATATATATATTTGCACATAACAAACTCTTTTAACAAGGTGTTGGATGATGCTGGCGCTCACAACAGCATTGAACAAAAAAAAAAACAAGTAAGAAAATTATAGTCGGTCTAGACCGACTATATGATACCCTATACCATGGTTTAGAGACCCTATCTTTCGGTCCAACTACTTCGATATAGAAAATAAGCATAAACCAAATTTGAGTGGGATTTTTATTAATTTTTTTGGCTGCAGATATGAAAAAGTTCATATCGGATGCTATATCTATAAAGGGACCAGGTCCAAAAATGGACCGATCCTGATCATGTTTGGTAAAGTCTCTTGTATTTTGCAAAAATATGTACAAACAAAATTTGAGAAGAATCAGTGCAATATTTTTGTTTTTTAATAGATTTAAGTGAAGATCGGGAAGCAGCTCTATATGGGGTCAAAGATATCATTTTTGGACTACTCATTAGTGGATGTAATGAACGCATACAAACCCAATTTGAGTAAGATCTATATGACAATTTGGATCTTATGGCAATTTATGTCGATTTCATATGGGTAATTTGTATGGGGGCTAGGTCTGAACATGGACGGATTCTCACCAATTTCAATAGAGTTCATCCCATGGCCGATAAAAGCTTATATACCAAATTTCATCAAAATATATTCATATTTGCGACCTGCAGTTTCATTACAAGCTTTACATGGACACACAGACGGACGGACGGACATTGTTAAATCAACTCAGAAAGTGATTCTGATTCGATCGGTATAATTAAAGATGGGTCTAGGTCAAATATTTTTGGTTGTTACAAACAGCAGCACAAAGTCATTATACCCAAACCACATAGTGGTATAGGGTATAATAAATTGTTGCTGTTAACTGAACGATTTAAAGTTGAAACTGAATCAGTTTTAGCTGATTAATGAAATAGATTCGCAGCAGATGCGATGGATGGATGAGTGGTTAGATAAATGTTTGGTTCTGTTGGATGGTTGGTTTGAAAATGAAAAAAAAAAATATTTGTTTTTGTGAAGAATCTTCATTTGCACAGCAGTCAATACGTATTCAGAAAAAAAAGTAAATAAACGGAAAATATCATTCATGTCACTAAGTTTGATGACTGAACTAACAAAGTATGAATGTTGGCTCTAGTCTGTTTGCTAAAATCTAGATATTTGTTAAACAATTTCAAACGTATCTAAATCTACCGCATACTAAGACTTGACTAGTTATGTTCGCTTTTTTTTTTGTGGATTAATATAATAAAAACAATTAAATTTAACTTTCAACTTTTTTTTTTTAAGAAAGGTGATTGATTTCCTGCTGATAAATAGCCATAATTGGTTTTAGGCACATTTATAACTACGTTTGTTGTTTTTTTATGGTTTCTTAATTTACACAAAAAGATTCTCAATCATGTTAAAACGAGATTATAAACGACTTGTTAATGTTTAATATTATTTTGGCCTTTATTTGTTTTTAAAATCACATTAAACTGGTTTTGTTTTTGATACAATTTATAACGAAATCATTTAATTTTGCCATAAAGATTTTATTGGTTTAATTTACTAATAAAGATTAAAGATTTATACAATCAGCTTTGAAAAACGGTGTCAGTTGTTAAAAATTTTGGTGTTAAAACAAAATAAGATTAAAATGTTGTGAACACTTATGTCTATTGCACCCACAAATTTATTAACAGGTGCAGGTGCTCTGATAATACTTTAGATCTTACCTCGATTCCGACAGCTTACAGTTTTCATAAAAAATTTTAATGTTTATTTGTTTCAAATACTTATTTGATAAAGTTATCAAATGACTCATACTTATTCTATAGACGTTTATTGAGCCAAGAATTAATTCCCTATAAAAAGAAAAATAAAATGCGTTAGGCGAAGGTTTTAAGAAATCGGCGACCTTATTTTGGTATGTCATAACACCAATTTTTGTAAAACCAATCTCTACGGCTTCTAGACCACAACTGGGAACTAACACAGTCATTTATGTATGTATAAAGTATATGTATATTAGGGTGGGCTGATTTGTTAGGAGATATTATGCCATCGATTTTTCGATAGCTTTTGACATGAGGAAAAAAGGTCCACTACGACATATCAAAAAAATCATTTTCAAGGCGTCCAAATTAAAATTTTTTTACTTTTTCTCAAATTTTATTTTTATGATTCTTTTAGTAGGTAATAAAAAAAATCGGCTGATTTAATTTTTTTTATTATTACCGCTGCGAGGTGAAATTTTACGCTAAAAATGATGGAGATAGCAGTTTTCCAAAAAAAAAAAAAAATGTTTTTCTTAAGGTTTTGGGCAAGTTTTTGTCGAAAAATCGATCCCTTTATACGCGTTAATTTTTAGTGGCTACACCCCGTTTTTTTTTAATTTTGGAAGGGTTAGGCGCTTTTGGGGTGATTTAGGAGAAAAAGTTTTTTTATGGCGGTCGAGCCTATTTTCGGAGTTATGGACAAAAAAAGCTTTGTTTTGATTTGTACATAATTTTGTTATTTATTATCGAACTTCAGCAATATATATATATATCATTGGAAAGCTTACCTGAGTGCCTTTTATATGATATTTCAAAATCGAAGCAAATTAACCCGTTGTGAACCTATTGATATTTTAGTTTTTTTTTTACATTTTTTTACAATTTTTAGAAAAATAACGTATTTAATGTATGTAGTTAACCAAAACGTGGTAAAAGCAGTTACTACAAGCTTATTTTTAATGGACGTAATGTCTGTGCAGCTCGTTAATTGCTGGAGATATTAGGGGTTGAAGTTTCCTCATGCCAAAAGCTATCGAAAAATCGATGGAACAATATCGATTGCTAAATCGACCCACCCTAATATATGTATTAGGTGCATTCCACTGTTACGTATAGACAAGTTCAACGAATTTTACGGTTTATATTACATATAGCACTTAATTGTTTTATCAGATATACACTTTTTTCCCCACGTCACGTACGGGACACATCAAGTCAGCCAACATTCGACATCGTTATAGTTTTATTCAGATTTCAGCGAATATATTACAGGTGCATAAAAAGTGTCTTCGAAGGAAATTATAACTAAGAATCAAGCTTGCTACTAGCGAAAAAAAATATTAATTAAAACACCTATTTATAATTCAATAACATTTTTTTATATTTGTCACGTACAGACAAGTCGCGTCACGTACGGGACATAATTCAACTTAAATCTATAATATATGTAAAAATCAATAGGTAAATACAGTTTTGTCTTGGGAAAGGCAATGTTTTCTGCACTCCACAACTTTCTCCTCAGTTTTAATAAAATGGAAGTTGGAAACTCCAGTTATCGCTTTGGCATTGTCCCACGGCGATGCACTTTTAATCCTTTCATAAATTTCAGAGGATGGCACATAAATCACACGGGTTTTTGTGACTAATTTAGAAGCTAAATCAGAAAAGTCCTTGGCTGATTGGACAACAACATGTTCATTTTGGCTCATAATTTTCTCTCTTACCAGTCTTTTGATATTTCCGCCAACTCCGCCTATCATACCTTTTCCATGCGATGTAGCAAAATATTTCCAATAAAAGGGCCTTTTGTACTTTTCACTCAACATTGATGTTAGTTTAACCACATAACGGTTCTTAAATTCCGATGAAGGGCCTTCACTCCAAATAATTTCCGCTGAAGGTAAGTCTTCATTTTCTTTATGCATCAAGTCAAACAACTTATTGATGAAAACAAAAACTGTATCCTTGTCTTTCAAATTTGCATCTGAGCATATAAGATATGTTTGGCAATTGCCTTTGTAAACTTGCAGCAGTAAATAAAAGAACACTTGTTCGTGACCAGAGTGTGCTTTGAACTTCATTCTGGTATTCGCAGCCAAAAGACATCGCAAAATCAACTTGAAGGATTCGCACATTTTCATTGCGTTGGTCTTTTTGAAATTCACCGGCTTGAACTCGTTTTAAATTAACATGCTTCATCATAATATGGATAGAATCAATCAATTTTTCTTTTAGTTCACCTGAACTTGTTTCGTGGTTTACTAAACGTAGTTTATTTTGTGAGTTTTTTTCCCATTCTTTCCATACACAGATTGTACTTAAATCCATAGAAATTAATATTTTTTTGCCATCAGAACAAGTATCACATTCATTTTTCCAGCACTTCGAAACCAAAGAAGGATCACATAAAATCGTAGTCTACCAGTCGTTACAATAATTTTGTTTCAAACCTTTCAATTTGAACATAAAATTTTCATGAGTTAAACATTTGCACTGGTCTGAAGGTGTGTCTTTCATTAGCAAAACGTTTTTCGGTCTTAGACTAGAAAATTTTGAAAATCCAATTTCGATATTAGGAAAAAATTCTTTAAAAATGCAAAAGGCTTCTCGTAGGTACAAAGTCAAATAATGCTTTTGACACTTCTTCTTAATGCCGTTTTCCCAAACAACGATGAAATCATTTGCGCATGGGCAGGTATACACAATATCCGGACGATAGTAAAATGCTTTGACATCGTCATAACGTGTATCGTCAGCTGATGTGCTAATGTTTGGGCTTTCTGCTAGAGCAATGTTCATTTTACGCGCTAGTTCTGTAACAACCGCTTTTTTCTTTCTTGGTGATTGAGGCAGTGCTTTTAGAGCCTTTTGAACAGCTTTAGATAAAGTCTGTTTCGACTTGTACGGAGATTCAGTACTTACAGGAGAATCAGTAGGATTTTGAAGTTCAACCAGCTTTTTTGCCCTTTGCAATCTCTTCTAATCCCTTTCCTTAAGTGAAATTGCTTTTAACTCACCTTCAGAAAACTTTTCTGCTTTTCGTTTACGATGCTCACGCCATCTTTTAGCCTCATTAGCGGTAAAGTTAGGATCTTCCTCTTTTTGCTTTTCTCGAAATTTTCGCATGCGGCTAGCACTGGTTGATGGTTGCTGGTCGCTCATTTTTGCGTTATTGAGATTTGCAGTACAAAAAAGGGCTTTGTTTATTACAAACGCCAGTAAAAGTTGAAGATGTCAGATAACTTATTCTTTGGCGTCACGTACAGACACTTTATTATCACCAAGAATATATTGTAAGCAAAGCGATTTCAAACAAAATTGTTTCACCAGTTTTTAGACCGCTAAAAGTTAGCTGTTAACAGAAAAATTCAATTTGTATAGTCGACTTGTTTTACAATTATTAATAGAAAAACGAATTAAGCGTCACGTATGGGACATCGAAATTTACCTTTCCGTTATGATTAATTTCTTATCAAAAAAAACACTTAACCAAAAAAATTAGTATGCAGTTAAATACAGCGGACCATACACTATAACTAAGAACAGAAATCTAGTTTCTATCTGATAAACAATAGTGGCAGCGACCTCGCAAAAAGTTGTGTAAGGACTAATGAAAAAATCCGACTTGTTACTCTCAATAAATAACGGTATTTACAAAAAATGAGACATACTCACTACAACTTTTGTAAATTATTTTAGATGAGAACATAATCTCACTATGTACGTGCAATAATATATAAAAAATGCATATTTGTAAAACAGTTCAGAGTTCCACTTTTTCATGGCATGCTCCATTAATTTTTTTTTTTATAAATTTTTCGTTAAACATTTTTACAGGAGAAACATATTTGTTGACGTACTCATTTATTTCAAATTTTTATCGTGGATATTTTTCCACTAATAAGAGCTATTTTGTAGGAATACGCAAATTTTTTTATATTAAATAAATAATAACCTTTTATATATTTTACGGTAAATATATTTTTATACCCTATACCACTATGTGGTTTGGGTATAATGACTTTGTGCTGCTGTTTGTAACAACCAAAAATATTTGACCTAGACCCATCTTTAATTATACCGATCGAATCAAAATCACTTTCTGAGTTGATTTAACAATGTCCGTCCGTCCGTCCGTCTGTGTGTCCATGTAAAGCTTGTAATCAAACTGCAGGTCGCAAATATGAATATATTTTTACGAAATTTGGTATATAAGCTTTTATTGGCCATGGGGTGAACGCTATTGAAACTGGTGAGAATCGGTCCATGTTCAGACCTAGCCCCCATACAAATTACCCATATGAAATCGACATAAATTGCCATAAGATCCAAATTGTCATATAGATCTTACTCAAATTGCGTTTGTATGCGTTCATTACATCCATTAATGAGTAGTCCAAAAATGATCCCTTTGACCCCATACAGAGCTGCTTCCCGATCTTCACTTAAATCTATTAAAAAACAAAAATATATCACTGATTCTTCTCAAATTTTGTTTGTATATATTTTTGCAAAATACAAGAGACTTTACCAAACATGATCAGGATCGGTCCATTTTTGGACCTAGTCCCTATATAGATATAGCATCCGATATGAACTTTTTCATATCTGCAGCCAAAAAAATTAATAAAAATGCCACTCAAATTCGGTTTTTGCTTATTTTCTATGTCCAGTTAGTTGGGCCTATGAGATAGGGTTTCTAAACGCATGGTATAGGGTATCATATAGTCGGTCTAGACCGACTATAATTTTCTTACTTGTTTAATTTAATTTAGTACGAATTAATGAAGTAAAAATTATATTAAGATTGTAAAAAAACAATTGTCACGAATTTTTTTTTTTTTCTAAAAAAAAAAAAAAATAATGGAATAGTACAAGGTTTCAACCACATTTTCGAGATAAATTATCTTACGGCTAATGCCACAGTGACAGACATAACATTCAGAGATCTTTCTAATCCAATATTATATAGTAAAACTTTTTCATAATACAAAATTTTGTAGACGGAGCTGACCTACATATTTTACATAAGAAAAAATGAGAAAGTATTATTGTTATTAACAATTGGGGCAAAAATCAGTCGTGACAGACATGACAACCAAAAAGACATCATTTTAGAGGATTTTTGTAAAACACGGAAATGCTCTGAAGTTATCTGTATGACATATAAGAAACAGCTGTTCATAGTTAATATAAGAGCTAGTTTATTAATTAAGCATATAAAAGACATGGATTCCAAAATAAATTATGGTAGAAAGAAGTAGTTTGTAATGTGACAGACATGACACTGTTTTTAGTTTCAAAATTACTTAACTACACTTTTCCTATAAAAATAAATATAACAAACTATTGTCATATTTACATGCCACTTGAACTCTTTTCTTTGAAATTATATCAATTAAAATTACTTAATGATTGAGTTTGAAATTATTCAGGCTCAAGATCAAATGTTTTTGCTTTAAATAAAGCAAAAAACATTGGTACATTTGTTTCAAAAATTGATCTATATTCTGCATGTCAGGTTAAACAGCTGTTTCGGGAAGAGTCACCAACTCTCATCAGTAACCAAAAGCAGTAGATAGTTTGTTTAGTAAAAAGTTAAATTCATATATATTTGCTGAAAACAACCAAATAAGAATTCCAGCAAAAGTTGTACTATGCAAGCCTCTTCCAATATAACAAACTAATATATAAAACAGCTTTGAAACAAATATTCAAACTCAATCATTCAAATGATAAAGATTGAATATAAGATTTTTTTATTTTTATAGAAAATTATGAAAATAAAATTATTTAAAATTTCATATATAGCGTGTTATAATAGCAAAATTAATTTGCGATATTAATTTTCGGATGAATTTTTTTTTGGAAAAATTTCAATTTTCTCGCAAAAACAATTTTTTGATTCAAAATGATTTTATTTTTATAACATTTGTACGGGACCAGAACAAATTAATCACGGAATTTTGTAACATTTGTATAGCCTCCACCATCAGAGGGTATATATCAGATTATCATTTCATTTGTAACGCTTCAGAAAGGTTATTTGCGATTATTTAGATTCCCGATCAGTATAATAACTTGAGTAGATACAGCGATGTCCGTCTATCCGCCTGTCTGTTGAAATCACTCTCATTCAGAAAATATAACATTTATCTGTGTAAAATTAGGACAATATTGTTCATAAATATTTCGAGCAGATTGATATTGAATTTGGAGCCTCAAATCCCAATAGTCGGGGAATGGCTCATATAAAAATCTTACAAATGTGTACAATGATTATGTGCATGCATTTAGATATGTTTCAGCGACGCTTACAGATGTGTGTTTGCCTGTTGTTTTTGTTTTTTCGTAACATATGAACGAATTGTTTATTGATGAGGGTAGGAGAATAATAAGACCGTTATGATCTTACTCTCTTTATATTAACAAAAATGTAATTGTATTTATTAACATTTATGCTGACTACATTAAGAAATTGCTAAAATAAGTAAGATTTTTATGCCGAATCTTTGTTTTCCTCCACCTGGGTTTTACGTTTATATTTATAATATATTGCTCTATTTATAACAAATGCAAACAAAATATTTGAAAAAGTAAACCATTTGATAAATTTATCACTGAAGTATAACAACAAACACACGGAATTTTTAGCATATTTTTAGAGGCGTCTCCATAATTTAGATCATATCTTAGCGCAATACTAAGTTTACCCAGGTAAATGATTTATTTTGTGAATGAGTGTGATTTCAACAGACTGACGGACAGATGGACCGACGGGCATGTGGAATATTACTAAAAATAGTTTATTTGTTTGTTTTTTCAATATTAGAACCTTAAGAATATAATGCTTTTGTTGTTCAATTGGGATTACATGACTAAAGCCATTATTAAAAATAAATGAATGAAGAGATAATTTTTTTTGATAGAAAAGCAAAAGACAACTTTACCATAAAGTAACAAAATGATAAAGTCCATTAATGAGCTGGCTATATAGTTTTGAGAAGAGAGAAAGAGTGAAAGTGAAAAAAAATATAATAAAATTAACGAAGTTTAAAAAATAGAGCTAGTTATTGGAACTTATATGTTCAAATAGGATTTTCTTGAAACTGTTTATTCCCGATATAAGTTCAATGTGCATAGGAAATGCATTCCATAACTTAATTGCGTTAACGAAAAAAAATCTACTTGTATTAAGAAAATTCTGTTAAGGATCAAGTTGTTTTAAGGATCGAAAATCTAAATACTTGATGGTGTTGCAAATTCCTTTATCGATGCGTTGCAAATGGTATGACAAGCTGATATATATATATACCCTCTGTAGAGTGGTGTGGATTGCTTAAAAAAACACGAAAATAGCTAAACTTTTTGTTAATTATCTTGTTATCCTTTTAAAAAATTAGGAATTTATAATGTTAAATCTAGCACGGCAGAAATTAGTTAAAATACCTTTAGCTTAAATAGCTAAGATACTTTTTATTGAAACTAGTTTTCTGCTTCCAAAAATATTTTCTATAAATTTTTTTAAAAACCTATTTTATATATATATATATTTTATAAAAATAATCTAAATTTGACCAGGAAAGATTATTTGTAAGTGAAGTATTGTTGAAATAAATGTAGAAATTATATGTTGTTGTTATTTAAATTTTATTTTGTCTTATATATGTTTTATGCAAGGTTCAGAAAATACACACACGAAACACACAATGTTGTGTTCTAAAGCAGCCAACACATATCTTTATTTTCATATCAATTATGTGCGTCTCAAAATTTTCTTCGGTGCCCAACACAATCATGACTGTGTTCGTTTTAATATTTCGTTATTTACACGAACATTTTTGTATCACTTATTTTTTGTTTCGATCACACATAAACCACACATATAAGAGTGTTGCTTTATTTGAAGTTCGTGTTCTGGTACGTGTACTGAAAAAAAACATAACATGTACAATAAACAGGTTCGAGTTCAGTTATATTTTAAGTCGTGTTCTGGCTCGTGAACTAAGAAAAAACATAACATGTACAATAAACAGGTTCGAGTTCAGTTATATTTTAAGTCGTGTTCTGGCTCGTGTACTAAGAAAAAATAGAACATGTACAATAAACAGGTTCGAGTTCAGTTATATTTTAAGCCATGTTCTGGCTCGTGTACTAAGAAAAATAGAACATGTACAATAAACAGGTTCGAGTTCAGTTATATTTTAAAGTCGTGTTCTGGCTCGTGTACTGCGAAAAATTGAAACATCAATTCGCGATCTGATACACCCCGATAAAAACGACGATAATTGTTTCAACCAAATTTATTAAAATTTTATTGACCCTTTTTTATGACTTACGTTGCAAATTGTTTACAATTGTCAAATATTTTAAAATTTTATTGGCCATTTTTTTGTGATTTACGTTGAAATTATTTACAATTGTTTGACTGGTTTTTATTTTAATAAAAGATGGTAATAAGATACTTAAGACACAAAAACTGCATTCTGCACTTAAATCTTTCTTGCAGGTTTCAATCAGACATGTAAATTTTTTCGTTTCGCTATTAAAAGTTGCGTATTTTTATAGCAAAACTTATTTCTGTTATTGCTTTCCAATTTTTTTAATTTTCACAAAATATTTGCCATTTACACAATAACACAGTGCACTTATAGATCACGATCTAATGAAAATTGAACCACTTTTAATGAATAAATGACACACGCACTCGCTATTTATTGTAAAATCAATTGCGTGAAATTGTAACACTTGCAAGCAATTGTAACGTAAGTCATAAAAAAGGGATAATAAAATATGAAAATATTTTTTTGGTTTTTTTTTTATTGACACTCATTGAGTTTTTACGCGAAACATCACAAAAAATCATTGAGAAAAGGATTATGCATTGACACTAATTGGTTCACAAATTAAGGGTGAGTGATTGTGTTTTTTATGATGCAAAATTTGTTTGTGTCTAAAGTTTATTGTACATGTTCTATTTTTTCTTAGTACACGAGCCAGAACATGACATAAAATATAACTGAACTCGAACCTGTTTATTGTACATGTTCTGTTTTTTCTTAGTACACGAGCCAGAACACGACTTAAAATATAACTGAACTCGAACCTGTTTATTGTACATGTTCTGTTTTTTTTTTTTCAGTACACGTACCACAACATGAACTTCAAATAAAGTAACACTCAAAAATGTGTGGTTTATGTGTGATCGAAACAAAAAATACGTGATACAAAAATGTTCGTGTAAATAACGAAATATTAAAACGAACACAGTCATGATTGTGTTGGGCACCGAAGAAAATTTAAAAACAAACATAATTGATATGAAAATAAAAATATGTGTGTGTTGGCATAAGTTATGTTTGTTTATATATATGTACGAGTTTTTTATTCAGTGTGTGTTTTTTTTTTGAACTCTGGTTTTATGTGGTTGCCAGATTTAAAAAATATTCTCCCTGAGCAAGTTGGAAAAATACCAACGAAACGTCGGAGTAAAACAATGAAGTAAATAATCTTTTATTTCTATAAGTACTTGACCTTGAAAGCCTGATTTAGAGAATTCTAAAGATACAAATTCTGTTGCAATATAATTATTACAACATGTATATAAAACATACTTTCTACAAATTAAAATATTTTTTTCCAATATTTTGTTCTCAAATAAAATTTTTTTCATCGACCAAATTACCCAAAGCTAAAAAAAGACTATTTATTCTAAAGAATATGAAATATAAAATTAATTCTATTTATTTTGGTGTATTTAAGGATGATTTAGTGTGCGATTCAAATTGTTTTCTGTAATCACTTACGACTTGCAATAAGTATTGCTTTTCTTTAATTTTTTATTATTATATTAATTTTATATTTCATATTTTTTTGAATAAAATCTGTTTTTTTAGCTTTGGGTCATTTGTGGGTCTTCTTATTTTATTCAGAAAATATAGATAGTTTTTATACATTAAATAATTTTGTAACAAAATTGGTTAAAATTTGTTTTAATTTATATTCGCGAGCAATAAGCAGATAATTGCAGCAAAGATATTTCACAATGGATTATTTTGATACCAGGAGCATGGAAGGGTTAAATAAATAAAAATTAACGGAACTATTTTTCTTAAATTCTAAATATTGGTTTCATCGAGTTTAGTAGAAAAACTCGTTTACGGTAATTTTTATTTAAAAATATCTTAAAATCCAAAGCTGGCCTCGGCAAATAATGGGATAACGTTCTCGGATTTATCCCAAATTTTAGTAACGGAAATTCCACACATTCCGTTATTATATTTTAAGCGTCGCATCTAAAAATTCAATAGCACTTAATTTAAATTTTTTGATTAAATTGTCTTTTATTAGCTTGGAGTCATATGTGGCCCCAATTCCGAAAGGGTTAATGGGGTCATATTATTTTTTTCCGAACCCCTAGGCTAATAAGATAAAATATAACATTAAAAGGTAGAAAAGTGATGAATTTTTGATACAAACTATTAAGAAAGAGTACAATTACAGAATATTTTATAAAAATCCCATTTTTCTCGAAATCCGCAAAAATAAAATCCTTGTCAAAAAATTTTTGGCACAGGGATTTACCTAAAAACTGACACAGTCAATCTCTGACATACATTTAATAAAACCCTGAAGTGACAGATCCATTTTTTTTAATTTTGTTTAAGAAAATTTTTTAAAATTTGTAAAAGGAGTTTTCAAAATTTTATCCAAAAAATTTCCCATTTTCGGTCTCAATGCGCAATAGATTAACAACGTGGTAATAAAACAATACTCCACATCTGATTACTTATAGGCATAGAAACAAAAAAAATTATGGCTTTAATCAATTTTTCAAAGTTAAAAAAAAATGCTATTAAATTTCATGTCCTAGCTTTTTTTTTTGGCACAAAAGTGGTCTGGGGCATTTGCTATTTCTTGACGAATTTTTACTCGATTTTGAATTTTTATAGCTTTTTGTAAAGATAATTTAATGATAATCCCGATTCTTACAACAACTTGTCGGAAAAATTAAACTATTTTCCCCATCTAAATTTTCAATCAATTTCCGGCGCGATTTTTCTTTATCCGAATGTCCCCAAACTTCACATTTTTTAGTTTTATATTGAAAGGTAACAAACTGGACCCCGCCTGTCGCCAAAATCGCAATTTGAAAAATGTCCATATAATGTAGGACCACTCTAATAAATATATTTTCAAGAAATTTGGTACATAAGCTTCCGTCGTCCATAGCACGAATACTATTGAAATTGGTGAAAATCGGTTCAGGTTCAGACCTAGTCCCCATACAAATGACCTTTATGAGTTCAACTTAAATTGCCATAGGATCCAAATTACCATATACATCTCGTATGTTTATAACATCCATTTATCAGTAATCCAAAAACAGATAATATTGAACAATTCTTTGTCATATCCCCCATATGAAGCTGATTCCCGGTCTTCACTTGGATCTATCGAAAAACAAAAATATTGCACAAATTTTTTTCAAATGTGGTTCGTACATGTTTTTGCAAGCAACAAGTGGCCTTAGGAATTATGGTCAGGATCGGTCCATTTTTCTACCTAGTCCCCATATAAATATAGCATCCGATATGAACATTTTCATATCCAAAGGCAAAAAAATAATAACAATATCACTCAAATTTGGTTTATGCTTATTTTCTATATCTAATTAGTTGGATCTAAGAGATAGGATCTCTAACCGGTCTAGACCGGCTTTATAATTTTCTTACTTGTTTTTATAATATATTTGTGTGAACATATTTTTCCGCTTGTAATAATTTTTTTAAGTTTTTAATTTATTTTTTTTTTAAATATATTTTTGCGAGATAAATTTTCATACGAACTATTTTTGAAATTTTTGAATTTTTGTTATTGCTTTCAAATATTTGTTTTTTTTTTAATATTGATAGTTATAGTGCGTTTACATCTGAGGAAAATCTAGTAGATTTTAGTTGAAATCTATTTCAAAATCTATACCGTTTACATCTAACTTTTTTGATATTTTGTGAGATTTTGTTTCCACAACAGTAAACAGCTGATTAAAATAAAACATATAAACTAGAAATACCAAAAGTAAATAAAACATTTCCTATTGTTTGGAAATATGGAAAATTCTAAAAAGGAACAGATTTTATAATTATATTATCCATCAAAAATGAAAAAAGCACAAACTGAAATAGAAATTTTGCGAAAAAAAAAACATCAGCATTTGTTAAATGTATTGTTTGGACAACAAAAACAATTCACTTTCAACAATTATTTTTTAGCAGATTGGAATGGGCACATGTCAGTATAAAAAGTTATAACTTTTCAATTACTAAATAATTTTTGATGTGTAAACATCTATACGCGCAGGGGGGTAAATTTCTATTTCCCAATACAATCACAAAAACAGCGTAACTCATATCGGTGTGAGCTGAAGCAGATAACGCTGTGTGACTTATGATTATATTGGTGAAAAAATTATGATATGTTCTTTTCTAAACATTTTCCAATTGTCTTTCAAAAAACATCAATTGTATTTCAGAAACCATCAATATAATTTCAGAAAACATCATTTGAATTTCAGAAAACATAAATAGAATTTCAGAAAACATCAATATAATTTCAGAAAACATCATTCGAGTTTCAGAAAACATCAATTGAATTTCAGAAAACATCAATAGAATTTCAGAAAACATCACTTGAATTTCAGAAAACATAAATAAAATTTCAGAAAACATCAATATAATTTCAGAAAACATAAATAGAATTTCAGAAAACATCAATATAATTTCAGAAAACATCATTTGAATTTCAGAAAACATAAATAGAATTTCAGAAAACATCATTCGAGTTTCAGAAAAGATCAATTGAATTTCAGAAAACATCACTAGAATTTCAGAAAACATCACTTGAATTTCAGAAAACATAAATAGAATTTCAGAAAACATCAATATAATTTCAGAAAACATCATTCGAGTTTCAGAAAACATCAATTGAATTTCAGAAAACATCAATAGAATTTCAGAAAACATCAATTGTATTTCAGAAACCATCAATATAATTTCAGAAAACATCATTTGAATTTCAGAAAACATAAATAGAATTTCAGAAAACATCAATATAATTTCAGAAAACATCATTTGAATTTCAGAAAACATAAATAGAATTTCAGAAAACATCAATATAATTTCAGAAAACATCATTCGAGTTTCAGAAAATATCAATTGAATTTCAGAAAGCATCAATAGAATTTCAGAAATCATCAATTGTATTTCAGAAACCATCAATATAATTTCAGAAAACATCATTTGAATTTCAGAAAACATAAATAGAATTTCAGAAAACATCATTATAATTTCCGAAAACATCAATATAATTTCAGAAAACATCATTTGAATTTCAGAAAACATAAATAGAATTTCAGAAAACATCAATATAATTTCAGAAAACATCATTCGAGTTTCAGAAAACATCAATTGAATTTCAGAAAGCATCAATAGAATTTCAGAAAACATCAATAAAATTTTAGAAAACATCATTCGAGTTTCAGAAAACATCAATTGAATTTCAGAAAACATAAATAGAATTTCAGAAAACATCAATACAATTTCAGAAAACATCAATTGTGTTTCAGAAACCATCAATATAATTTCAGAAAACATCATTTGAATTTCAGAAAACATTAATAGAATTTCAGAAAACATCAATATAATTTCAGAAAACATCAATTGTATTTCAGAAACCATCAATATAATTTCAGAAAACATCAATTGTATTTCAGAAAACATCAATAGAATTTCAGAAAACATAAACTGTATTTCAGAAAACATCAATAAAATTTCAGAAAACATCAATTGAATTTCAGAAAACATCAATATAATTTCAGAAAACATCAACTGTATTTCAGAAAACATAAATAGAATTTCAGAAAACATCAATATAATTTCAGAAAACATCATTCAAGTTTCAGAAAACATAAATAGAATTTCAGAAAACATCAATATAATTTCAGAAAACATCATTCAAGTTTCAGAAAACATCAATTGAATTTCAGAAAGCATCAATAGAATTTCAGAAAACATCAATAAAATTTTAGAAAACATCATTCGAGTTTCAGAAAACATCAATTGAATTTCAGAAAACATAAATAGAATTTCAGAAAACATCAATATAATTTCAGAAAACATCAATTGTGTTTCAGAAACCATCAATATAATTTCAGAAAACATCATTTGAATTTCAGAAAACATAAATAGAATTTCAGAAAACATCAATATAATTTCAGAAAACATCATTCGAGTTTCAGAAAAAATTAATTGAATTTCAGAAAGCATCAATAGAATTTCAGAAAACATCAATTGTATTTCAGAAACCATCAATATAATTTCAGAAAACATCATTTGAATTTCAGAAAACATAAATAGAATTTCAGAAAACATCAATATAATTTCAGAAAACATCAATTGTATTTCAGAAACCATCAATAGAATTTCAGAAAACATCAATTGTATTTCAGAAAACATAAATAGAATTTCAGAAAACATCAATATAATTTCAGAAAACATCATTTCAATTTCAGAAAACATAAATAGAATTTCAGAAAACATCAATATAATTTCAGAAAACATCATTCGAGTTTCAGAAAATATCAATTGAATTTCAGAAAGCATCAATAGAATTTCAGAAATCGTCAATTGTATTTCAGAAACCATCAATATAATTTCAGAAAACATCATTTGAATTTCAGAAAACATAAATAGAATTTCAGAAAACATCATTATAATTTCCGAAAACATCAATATAATTTCAGAAAACATCATTTGAATTTCAGAAAACATAAATAGAATTTCAGAAAACATCAATATAATTTCAGAAAACATCATTCGAGTTTCAGAAAACATCAATTGAATTTCAGAAAGCATCAATAGAATTTCAGAAAACATCAATAAAATTTTAGAAAACATCATTCGAGTTTCAGAAAACATCAATTGAATTTCAGAAAACATAAATAGAATTTCAGAAAACATCAATACAATTTCAGAAAACATCAATTGTGTTTCAGAAACCATCAATATAATTTCAGAAAACATCATTTGAATTTCAGAAAACATTAATAGAATTTCAGAAAACATCAATATAATTTCAGAAAACATCAATTGTATTTCAGAAACCATCAATATAATTTCAGAAAACATCAATTGTATTTCAGAAAACATCAATAGAATTTCAGAAAACATAAATAGAATTTCAGAAAACATCAATATAATTTCAGAAAACATCAACTGTATTTCAGAAAACATCAATTGTATTTCAGAAACCATCAATATAATTTCAGAAAACATCATTTGAATTTCAGAAAACATTAATAGAATTTGAGAAAACATCAATACAATTTCAGAAAACATCAATTGTGTTTCAGAAAACATCAATAAAATTTCAGAAAACATCAATTGAATTTCAGAAAACATCAATATAATTTCAGAAAACATCAACTGTATTTCAGAAAACATAAATAGAATTTCAGAAAACATCAATAGAATTTCAGAAAACATCAATATAATTTCAGAAAACATCAATTGTATTTCAGAAACCATCAATATAATTTCAGAAAACATCAATTGTATTTCAGAATACATCAATAGAATTTCAGAAAACATAAACTGTATTTCAGAAAACATCAATAAAATTTCAGAAAACATCAATTGAATTTCAGAAAACATCAATATAATTTCAGAAAACATCAATTGTATTTCAGAAAACATCAATTGTATTTCAGAAAACATCATTTGAATTTCAGAAATCATAAATAGAATTTCAGAAAACATCAATTGTGTTTCAGAAACCATCAATATAATTTCAGAAAACATCATTTGAATTTCAGAAAACATAAATAGAATTTCAGAAAACATCAATATAATTTCAGAAAACATCATTCGAGTTTCAGAAAACATTATTTGAATTTCAGAAAACATAAATGGAATTTCAGAAAACATCAATATAATTTCAGAAAACATCATTCGAGTTTCAGAAAACATCAATTGAATTTCAGAAAACATCAATAGAATTTCAGAAAACATCATTCGAGTTTCAGAAAACATAAATAGAATTTCAGAAAACATCAATATAATTTCAGAAAACATCATTTGAATTTCAGAAAACATAAATAGAATTTCAGAAAACATCAATATAATTTCAGAAAACATCATTTGAATTTCAGAAAACATAAATAGAATTTCAGAAAACATCAATATAATTTCAGAAAACATCATTCAAGTTTCAGAAAACATCAATTGAATTTCAGAAAGCATCAATAGAATTTCAGAAAACATCAATAAAATTTTAGAAAACATCATTCGAGTTTCAGAAAACATCAATTGAATTTCAGAAAACATAAATAGAATTTCAGAAAACATCAATATAATTTCAGAAAACATCAATTGTGTTTCAGAAACCATCAATATAATTTCAGAAAACATCATTTGAATTTCAGAAAACATAAATAGAATTTCAGAAAACATCAATATAATTTCAGAAAACATCATTCGAGTTTCAGAAAAAATTAATTGAATTTCAGAAAGCATCAATAGAATTTCAGAAATCATCAATTGTATTTCAGAAACCATCAATATAATTTCAGAAAACATCATTTGAATTTCAGAAAACATAAATAGAATTTCAGAAAACATTAATATAATTTCAGAAAACATCAATAGAATTTCAGAAAACATCAATATAATTTCAGAAAACATCAATTGTATTTCAGAAACCATCAATATAATTTCAGAAAACATCAATTGTATTTCAGAATACATCAATAGAATTTCAGAAAACATAAACTGTATTTCAGAAAACATCAATAAAATTTCAGAAAACATCAATTGAATTTCAGAAAACATCAATATAATTTCAGAAAACATCAATTGTATTTCAGAAAACATCAATTGTATTTCAGAAAACATCATTTGAATTTCAGAAATCATAAATAGAATTTCAGAAAACATCAATTGTATTTCAGAAACCATCAATATAATTTCAGAAAACATCATTTGAATTTCAGAAAACATAAATAGAATTTCAGAAAACATCAATATAATTTCAGAAAACATCATTCGAGTTTCAGAAAACATTATTTGAATTTCAGAAAACATAAATGGAATTTCAGAAAACATCAATATAATTTCAGAAAACATCATTCGAGTTTCAGAAAACATCAATTGAATTTCAGAAAACATCAATAGAATTTCAGAAAACATCATTCGAGTTTCAGAAAACATAAATAGAATTTCAGAAAACATCAATATAATTTCAGAAAACATCATTTGAATTTCAGAAAACATAAATAGAATTTCAGAAAACATCAATATAATTTCAGAAAACATCATTTGAATTTCAGAAAACATAAATAGAATTTCAGAAAACATCAATATAATTTCAGAAAACATCATTCAAGTTTCAGAAAACATCAATTGAATTTCAGAAAGCATCAATAGAATTTCAGAAAACATCAATAAAATTTTAGAAAACATCATTCGAGTTTCAGAAAACATCAATTGAATTTCAGAAAACATAAATAGAATTTCAGAAAACATCAATATAATTTCAGAAAACATCAATTGTGTTTCAGAAACCATCAATATAATTTCAGAAAACATCATTTGAATTTCAGAAAACATAAATAGAATTTCAGAAAACATCAATATAATTTCAGAAAACATCATTCGAGTTTCAGAAAAAATTAATTGAATTTCAGAAAGCATCAATAGAATTTCAGAAATCATCAATTGTATTTCAGAAACCATCAATATAATTTCAGAAAACATCATTTGAATTTCAGAAAACATAAATAGAATTTCAGAAAACATTAATATAATTTCAGAAAACATCAATATAATTTCAGAAAACATCATTTGAATTTCAGAAAACATAAATAGAATTTCAGAAAACATCAATATAATTTCAGAAAACATCATTCGAGTTTCAGAAAACAATAATTGAATTTCAGAAAGCATCAATAGAATTTCAGAAAACATCAATAAAATTTTAGAAAACATCATTCGAGTTTCAGAAAACATCAATTGAATTTCAGAAAACATAAATAGAATTTCAGAAAACATCAATATAATTTCAGAAAACACCAATTGTGTTTCAGAAACCATCAATATAATTTCAGAAAACATCATTTGAATTTCAGAAAACATTAATAGAATTTCAGAAAACATCAATATAATTTCAGAAAACATCATTCGAGTTTCAGAAAACATAAATAGAATTTCAGAAAACATCAATAGAATTTCAGAAAACATCAATTGTATTTCAGAAACCATCAATATAATTTCAGAAAACATCATTTGAATTTCAGAAAACATAAATAGAATTTCAGAAAACATCAATATAATTTCAGAAAACATCAATTGTATTTCAGAAACCATCAATAGAATTTCAGAAAACATCAATTGTATTTCAGAAAACATCAATAGAATTTCAGAAAACATAAACTGTATTTCAGAAAACATCAATAAAATTTCAGAAAACATCAATTGAATTTCAGAAAACATCAATATAATTTCAGAAAACATCAATTGTATTTCAGAAAACATCAATTGTATTTCAGAAAACATCATTTGAATTTCAGAAAACATAAATAGAATTTCAGAAAACATCAATTGTATTTCAGAAACCATCAATATAATTTCAGAAAACATCATTTGAATTTCAGAAAACATAAATAGAATTTCAGAAAACATCAATATAATTTCAGAAAACATCATTCGAGTTTCAGAAAACATTATTTGAATTTCAGAAAACATAAATAGAATTTCAGAAAACATCAATATAATTTCAGAAAACATCATTCGAGTTTCAGAAAACATCAATTGAATTTCAGAAAACATCAATAGAATTTCAGAAAACATCAATATAATTTCAGAAAACATCAATTGTATTTCAGAAACCATCAATATAATTTCAGAAAACATCAATTGTATTTCAGAATACATCAATAGAATTTCAGAAAACATAAACTGTATTTCAGAAAACATCAATAAAATTTCAGAAAACATCAATTGAATTTCAGAAAACATCAATATAATTTCAGAAAACATCAATTGTATTTCAGAAAACATCAATTGTATTTCAGAAAACATCATTTGAATTTCAGAAATCATAAATAGAATTTCAGAAAACATCAATTGTATTTCAGAAACCATCAATATAATTTCAGAAAACATCATTTGAATTTCAGAAAACATAAATAGAATTTCAGAAAACATCAATATAATTTCAGAAAACATCATTCGAGTTTCAGAAAACATTATTTGAATTTCAGAAAACATAAATGGAATTTCAGAAAACATCAATATAATTTCAGAAAACATCATTCGAGTTTCAGAAAACATCAATTGAATTTCAGAAAACATCAATAGAATTTCAGAAAACATCATTCGAGTTTCAGAAAACATCATTCGAGTTTCAGAAAACATCATTTGAATTTCAGAAAATATAAATAGAATTTCAGAAAACATCAATATAATTTCAGAAAACATCAATTGTATTTCAGAAAACATCAATTGTATTTCAGAAAACATCATTTGAATTTCAGAAAACATAAATAGAATTTCAGAAAACATCAATTGTATTTCAGAAACCATCAATATAATTTCAGAAAACATCATTTGAATTTCAGAAAACATAAATAGTATGTCAGAAAACATCAATATAATTTCAGAAAACATCAATTGTATTTCAGAAAACATCAATAGAATTTAAGAAAACATAAACTGTATTTCAGAAAACATCAATAAAATTTCAGAAAACATCAGTTGAATTTCAGAAAACATCAATTGTATTTCAGAAAACATCAATTGTATTTCAGAAAACATCATTTGAATTTCAGAAAACATAAATAGAATTTCAGAAAACATCAATTGTATTTCAGAAACCATCAATATAATTTCAGAAAACATCATTTGAATTTCAGAAAACATAAATAGAATTTCAGAAAACATCAATATAATTTCAGAAAACATCATTCGAGTTTCAGAAAACATTATTTGAATTTCAGAAAACATAAATAGAATTTCAAAAAACATCAATATAATTTCAGAAAACATCATTCGAGTTTCAGAAAACATCAATTGAATTTCAGAAAACATCAATAGAATTTCAGAAAACATCAATATAATTTCAGAAAACATCATTCGAGTTTCAGAAAACATCATTTGAATTTCAGAAAACATAAATAGAATTTCAGAAAACTTCAATATAATTTCAGAAAACATCATTCGAGTTTCAGAAAACATCAATTGAATTTCAGAAAACATCAATAGAATTTCAGAAAACATCAATATAATTTCAGAAAACATCATTCGAGTTTCAGAAAACATAAATAGAATTTCAGAAAACATCAATTGTATTTCAGAAACCATCAATATAATTTCAGAAAACATCAATTGTATTTCAGAAAACATCAATAGAATTTCAGAAAACATAAACTGTATTTCAGGAAACATCAATAAAATTTCAGAAAACATCAATTGAATTTCAGAAATCATCAATTGTATTTCAAAAAACATCATTTGAATTTCAGAAAATATAAATAGAATTTCAGAAAACATCAATTGTATTTCAGAAACCATCAATATAATTTCAGAAAACATCATTTGAATTTCAGAAAATATAAATAGAATTTCAGAAAACATCAATATAATTTCAGAAAACATCAATATAATTTCAGAAAACATCATTCGAGATTCAGAAAACATCAATTGAATTTCAGAAAACATCAATAGAATTTCAAAAAACATCAATTGTATTTCAGAAAACATCAATTGTATTTCAGAAGATATCAATTGAATTTCAGAAAATATAAATAGAATTTCAGAAAACATCAATAGAATTTCAGAAAACATCAATTGTATTTCAGAAAACATCAATTGTATTTCAGAAAACATCAATTGAATTTCAGAAAACATAAATAAAATTTCAGAAAACATCAATATATTTTCAGAAAACATCATTCGAGTTTCAGAAAACATCAATTGAATTTCAGAAAACGTCAATAGAATTTCAGAAAACATCAATTGTATTTCAGAAAACATCAATTGTATTTCAGAAAACATCATTTGAATTTCAGAAAACATAATTAGAATTTCAGAAAACATCAATTGAATTTCAAAAAGCATTATTTGAATTGCTGAGAACATTAATTGTATTTCAGAAAACATCAATAGAATTTCAAAAAGCATCATTTGAATTGCTGAAAACATTAATTGTATTTCAGAAAACATCAATTGAATTTCAGAAAACATCAATTGCATTTCCGAAAACATCAATTGAATTTCAGAAAACAGCATAATCGACTTATTTTTTATGCACTGGAAAATATTATGTTGATGTTTTCTTTAATTATTGTATGTTTACACATCTCCCTTGTGATCGGACTCACATGATTTTTTTTATTATAGATTCGTAATTTTTTTTTTTTTTTTGTTAATAATTAATATTTTATTTCCTTTTTATTTAACTTGTTGCTTTTCTATTTAAATGTCAATTTTTCAGTCACTGCGTTGTAATTTTGTACTACCATATTAAAAAACATAGTAGTATCATTTGGTAGTGTCCAAGTTGGACTAGATTTTGCACAAATCCAGTAACGGGCTAGATTTTGTTTTGTATGGGAAATCTAGTGAAAATGAGCTAGATTTAGCTCGAAATCTCGTAGATGTAAACGCACTATTAAGAGACTTGCCATAAGCAATCTTACTGGTCTCAAATAAATATGTTAAAAATTTTCTCCCATGAACCCACTATTAATCAAAACTTATATAAAATATAATTGCATCGTTTTCGAAACCTTGAGCTTATATAATTTTATTTTTTGTATGTAAATCAAATCCATTCATCACATATTGTCTTACAAATCAGGAAAATAGTTTTTTTTTTTTTTGCTAACTTTCAGGCACGCAAGTTACTGCTCAAAGTTACACGCACTCCGGGTGGCCACCACTATCTAATGCGGCAAACGTGTGCTCCACAGAAATAACAGCAATAACACAAACAGGCACTTAAGTTATGCAGTCCTATATAAAACAGACTGAAACAAGGATTGAAAATTACACCGAATAGTTGAGTTAAATAAGAAAACGTACTATGGCAACTTTTGTTGCACAGCATGTCGACGCTATAATTTGCACCAACGATATCACTTGACAATTTATTGCCCACACGATAAAAAAACAGAGATATGGCAAACACCAGAATATGTGTGTAAGTATAAACTGTTGTTGTATTTATGTAATAATAAGAAAACTTTGAAATTAATTTAACACTGAAAACTTTTCAAAGAATTCTTCATGATGGAAAACTTAAAAAGAGATTTAGCAACACAAACCACCTGCATCATGAAATATGGCCATCACACGAATAGTCCATCTTCTTCTTAACCTCATACTCATCCTCATCTGCGTCCTCGTCCTCTATACTCATCATTATTGTCACCCAGTTTGTGCGGTAACTTCATTCATTGTCAACAGCAGTTGTAAATATTTGATACTGGCCTTAGATTTAATGAATTTTCTCGTGTTCTTGTGGCTGTTTGCGTTGTTGTTTTATAACTCTGCTATTGTACGACGATATAGTTTAAATCTCACACTTGCTTAAGATTTATTGGTGTATTTTGCAAAATTTTTAATTCCTTTTTAGACAGCAATAAAATTCATTTCATTTACAACTACAAATACCCAACAGCATCGTCCAGTTTTATTATTTTTTTCGTTTTGAGTTTGTATAAAATAACAACTGAGCATATGATAATGGTTTGAATGAATTTTTTTTTTTTTTGTTGTTCATATTAATGCAGCTTCTGCTGCTACTTACTACGGCGGCAACTGCAGTAATTGTCGTTCACACTTTTGTCGCTTATCTTAACTGTTGCTGGAATATTAATTTCGTGCCTGCTGTGTGTTGCAAGTGCATGTGTGAATGAATGTTTCGTTGGTTGGCTGAACCTCTCGCCATTCATTCATTTCACGTTAAACTGCTTTTGTTAATGTTGTCTGTCGGTGCTGGTGCTGCTGCTGCTGCTGCTGCTACATATTTCTTGTTTTTTTTTTACTGTTTGCTTTTTTCCAATGACGTGGATGATGATGTTGATGATACTGCTGCTGTTATAGTTTTTTTTTTGGTGTTGCTGTTGTCGTTGGTGTAAGCAATGTTGACAAATTAATAGATTGCTGTTGACACTTGCAACAGATGCAATTGTATTTTGATAATGGCGACAATGACGCTTAAATGCATATTTTCCGGCCAGTCTTGCCTGCTGGCCGACCCGATTCGACCAGCCATTCAACAACCTGGGAGCCTTTTGGTTGATTGCAAAGTTTTGTTTGCTGTTGTTTATTTGTGCTCTTGCTGTTTAACGATTTACTTTGTTTTACTGGTGTAAATTATTATCGGTTTTATGCTGGGAAGAAAAAAAAACAGAAAATTAAAAAAACATTATCACACTCACAGGTTGCTGTTGCTGCTGCTGTTACTATTGTGTTCAAATTACTGTTATTGTTGTGTTATTGATAATTTGTTGTTGATGTTGTTGTTTTCTTTTTGTTTTTTTACATTTTCATTTCATTAAACATCGTTGCGAACATCGGTGAATTACAATGGAGCTGCTGCTAATGATGACACACACACTACGGCATTGATGGCGATGATGTTGTAATTTGTTTGTTAACATTTTACAAATACACTGCATCTCTCTGTGATCCTTAAATGCTTTTTAATTTGCATTTGTCAAAAAAAAAATTATTTAATATTGTGCACTTTTTTACTTTGCGAAAAAATGGATTTAAACACTTATTGGGTTTGTGTTTGTTTTTGCTCCACCTCCTAGCTTTTCCCGCATGTGTTTCAGTTTTTGAATATTATAAATAGAAATTTTAGGGATTTTCGGGTTTTTTGATTGAAAGTTTTTTTTTATTAGCGACGCATACACATTTTTGTTTGCTTGTTGTTGTTCGCTCAAATGTTCAAAAGACAAACACAAAATCAACAAGCAAACAAAAATATGTATGCATCACTGATACATACTCGTATATATATGCACATATTCTGTTAGTTATAAAAAGTTTTTTTAATGTTTTTGGTATTTTATATGAAATTTTATTGGAGTTCCTCTAGAGTTTCATACGTCATTTCTCACCTAATTGGTCTGAAGCCTCCAAATGTAACAGATAACTGCTGCTGAATATGGCAAACATTTTGAGCTTAAGTAGTGCGACTCACTTGACCTGTTGCGGAGAAGAGAATATCTAAAACAGTCAGACAGACAGACATCGCCATATCCTTTTATAATGAACAAGAATATTAATGCAGTTCCACTTTTTCGCAAAACTATTTCTTTAATGCCGAAAAAGCAACAG
The DNA here is from genome assembly GCA_963682025.1 of Cordilura impudica. Classification (NCBI taxonomy): domain Eukaryota; kingdom Metazoa; phylum Arthropoda; class Insecta; order Diptera; family Scathophagidae; genus Cordilura; species Cordilura impudica. Next base: position 94,769 of record CAVMKG010000636.1, read on the forward strand.
TTGCTTTCGTGTGCAAATAAAACACGTTGCTAAAATTCTGGAGCCTTCTTTAGATGCTCATTCACAAAGTTCGTACATATGTTTTCTATTGACACCGGGAATGAATGCCTTTTCCTATATGCTACACGACCATGATAGTCAGATTTTTTAAAACTTTGCGAAGGATTCCTTGACTTTAGGACTAATTTGGAATGCAGTAATTCTGGAATTGACGCTAAAAAGTTCCCTTTTCATGCTTAGTTAGTTTTGAATTTTTGACAAAACTTAATTATTGGATTTGTTTGAACAAAATACTGCACTCAGGAGTGACTTCTGCCTAAGATTCGAGATATTTAACGAAAAGATTTAAACTCATTTCTAAGCTGAAGGATAGTTTTTCTCTCGTCAGCACCGTTTTTTTTTTTTTTTTGGGTTTGAAATTCATCTCAAAATATAGTTTCCAAAAGAAATATAATTAAGACAAATCAACTTTATACAAATAAGTTTGTCCTATACTTAAATAAAATTGATACAACAGACCTGTACGTCGTAGCATATTTCGTGGGATTCCCCTAATTGGAAATGTAGAAATACTTTTTCTGGCACTCCGTTTTTGCGTTGTTAACAAGAGAAAAAAAAAAACAGAAGCAAGGTTTATTAAAATATGTCAATGCTAAAAAGTTCATAATTCAAAATATTCATTAAGATTTGTTATCAATATATAAAACTTTCATCTTCTAGTGTACGGGTACTTTTTCCAGTAAGTGTATACATATTTGTTTCCGTTTTGAGCAACTTATGTTATCGATTTTACAGGGCATCTAAAAATTTAGTCTTATATACTAAAAGTGCACCAAACTTTAAGGTATTTGATTTCATTCGATTTTATGAAATCAGTTCTGAAATATTATCTATCTAGGACACCTTTAATCCATGTTGACTTGGGGAAAAATTCGTCAGATACACAATATAAAATGTCTATTATATTAATTTTAAAAAATTTTCAAATCTAGCTCGACAAAGTTTTTTGATGTGTAAACATCTATACGCGCAGGGGGTAAAAATCTATTTCACAATACAATCACAAAAACAGCGTAAGACGTAAGACAAAATCGGTGTGAGTTATGATTGTATTCGTGAAAAAATTATGATATGTAATAACCTATTGGAAAATGAAAAATAAAATTTTAAAAATAAAAAATGAAATATGAAAAACTATAAACGAAAAATTAAAAACGAAAAATTAAAAATAAAAAATTATAAATAAAAAATGAATAATCAAAAAAGAAAAATTAAAAATGAGAAATAAAAAAGAAAAATGAAAAATGTGAAATAAAAAATAAAAAATTTTAAACAAAAAATGAAAAATAAAGGATGAAAAATTAAAAATAAAAATGAAAGATGGAAAATAACAAATAAAAAATGAAAAATGGAAAACGAAAAATGAAAAATGAAAAATAAAAATGAAAAATGTAAAATGAGAAATGAAAAATTAAAAATAAGAAATGAAAAATTAAAAATGAAAAAAAAAATAAAAAACGAAAAACGAAAAATAAAAAATAAAAAATTAAAAATTATAAATTAAAAATTAAAAATTAAAAATTAAAAATTAAAAATTAAAAATTAAAAATTAAAAATTAAAAATTAAAAATTAAAAATTAAAAATTAAAAATTAAAAATTAAAAATTAAAAATTAAAAATTAAAAATTAAAAATTAAAAATTAAAAATTAAAAATTAAAAATTAAAAATTAAAAATTAAAAATTAAAAATTAAAAATTAAAAATTAAAAATTAAAAATTAAAAATTAAAAATTAAAAATTAAAAATTAAAAATTAAAAATTAAAAATTAAAAATTAAAAATTAAAAATTAAAAATTAAAAATTAAAAATTAAAAATTAAAAATTAAAAATTAAAAATTAAAAATTAAAAATTAAAAATTAAAAATTAAAAATTAAAAATTAAAAATTAAAAATTAAAAATTAAAAATTAAAAATTAAAAATTAAAAATTAAAAATTAAAAATTAAAAATTAAAAATTAAAAATTAAAAATTAAAAATTAAAAATTAAAAATTAAAAATTAAAAATTAAAAATTAAAAATTAAAAATTAAAAATTAAAAATTAAAAATTAAAAATTAAAAATTAAAAATTAAAAATTAAAAATTAAAAATTAAAAATTAAAAATTAAAAATTAAAAATTAAAAATTAAAAATTAAAAATTAAAAATTAAAAATTAAAAATTAAAAATTAAAAATTAAAAATTAAAAATTAAAAATTAAAAATTAAAAATTAAAAATTAAAAATTAAAAATTAAAAATTAAAAATTAAAAATTAAAAATTAAAAATTAAAAATAAAAATTAAAAATTAAAAATTAAGAATTAAAAATTAAAAATTAAAAATTAAAATTAAAAACTAAAAATTAAAAATTAAAAATTAAAAATTAAAAATTAAAAATTAAAAATTAAAAATTAAAATTTAAAAATTAAAAATTAAAAATTAAAAATTAAAAATTAAAAATTAAAAATTAAAAATTAAAATTAAAAATTAAAAATTAAAAATTAAAAATTAAAAATTAAAAATTAAAAATTAAAACTTAAAACTTAAAAATTAAAAATTAAAAATTAAAAATTAAAAATTAAAAATTAAAAATTAAAAATTAAAAATTAAAAATTAAAAATTAAAAATTAAAAATTAAAAATTAAAAATTAAAAATTAAAAATTAAAAATTAAAAATTAAAAATTAAAAATTAAAAATTAAAAATTAAAAATTAAAAATTAAAAATTAAAAATTAAAAATTAAAAATTAAAAATTAAAAATTAAAAATTAAAAATTAAAAATTAAAAATTAAAAATTAAAAATTAAAAATTAAAAATTAAAAATTAAAAATTAAAAATTAAAAATTAAAAATTAAAAATTAAAAATTAAAAATTAAAAATTAAAAATTAAAAATTAAAAATTAAAAATTTAAATTAAAAATTAAAAATTAAAAATTAAAAATTAAAAATTAAAAATTAAAAATTAAAAATTAAAAATTAAAAATTAAAAATTAAAAATTAAAAATTAAAAATTAAAAATTAAAAATTAAAAATTAAAAATTAAAAATTAAAAATTAAAAATTAAAAATTAAAAATTAAAAATTAAAAATTAAAAATTAAAAATTAAAAATTAAAAATTAAAAATTAAAAATTAAAAATTAAAAATTAAAAATTAAAAATTAAAAATTAAAAATTAAAAATTAAAAATTAAAAATTAAAAATTAAAAATTAAAAATTAAAAATTAAAAATTAAAAATTAAAAATTAAAAATTAAAAATTAAAAATTAAAAATTAAAAATTAAAAATTAAAAATTAAAAATTAAAAATTAAAAATTAAAAATTAAAAATTAAAAATTAAAAATTAAAAATTAAAAATTAAAAATTAAAAATTAAAAATTAAAAATTAAAAATTAAAAATTAAAAATTAAAAATTAAAAATTAAAAATTAAAAATTAAAAATTAAAAATTAAAAATTAAAAATTAAAAATTAAAAATTAAAAATTAAAAATTAAAAATTAAAAATTAAAAATTAAAAATTAAAAATTAAAAATTAAAAATTAAAAATTAAAAATTAAAAATTAAAAATTAAAAATTAAAAATTAAAAATTAAAAATTAAAAATTAAAAATTAAAAATTAAAAATTAAAAATTAAAAATTAAAAATTAAAAATTAAAAATTAAAAAATTAAAAATTAAAAATTAAAAATTAAAAATTAAAAATTAAAAATTAAAAATTAAAAATTAAAAATTAAAAATTAAAAATTAAAAATTAAAAATTAAAAATTAAAAATTAAAAATTAAAAATTAAAAATTAAAAATTAAAAATTAAAAATTAAAAATTAAAAATTAAAAATTAAAAATTAAAAATTAAAAATTAAAAATTAAAAATTAAAAATTAAAAATTAAAAATTAAAAATTAAAAATTAAAAATTAAAAATTAAAAATTAAAAATTAAAAATTAAAAATTAAAAATTAAAAATTAAAAATTAAAAATTAAAAATTAAAAATTAAAAATTAAAAATTAAAAATTAAAAATTAAAAATTAAAAATTAAAAATTAAAAATTAAAAATTAAAAATTAAAAATTAAAAATTAAAAATTAAAAATTAAAAATTAAAAATTAAAAATTAAAAATTAAAAATTAAAAATTAAAAATTAAAAATTAAAAATTAAAAATTAAAAATTAAAAATTAAAAATTAAAAATTAAAAATTAAAAATTAAAAATTAAAAATTAAAAATTAAAAATTAAAAATTAAAAATTAAAAATTAAAAATTAAAAATTAAAAATTAAAAATTAAAAATTAAAAATTAAAAATTAAAAATTAAAAATTAAAAATTAAAAATTAAAAATTAAAAATTAAAAATTAAAAATTAAAAATTAAAAATTAAAAATTAAAAATTAAAAATTAAAAATTAAAAATTAAAAATTAAAAATTAGAAATTAAAAATTAAAAATTAAAAATTAAAAATTAAAAATTAAAAATTAAAAATTAAAAATTAAAAATTAAAAATTAAAAATTAAAAATTAAAAATTAAAAATTAAAAATTAAAAATTAAAAATTAAAAATTAAAAATTAAAAATTAAAAATTAAACATTAAAAATTAAAAATTAAAAATTAAAAAAATTAAAAATTGAAAATTAAAAATTACAAATTAAAAATTAAAAATTAAAAATTAAAAATTAAAAATTAAAAATTAAAAATTAAAAATTAAAAATTAAAAATTAAAAATTAAAAATTAAAAATTAAAAATTAAAAATTAAAAATTAAAAATTAAAAATTAAAAATTAAAAATTAAAAATTAAAAATTAAAAATTAAAAATTAAAAATTAAAAATTAAAAATTAAAAATTAAAAATTAAAAATTAAAAATTAAAAATTAAAAATTAAAAATTAAAAATTAAAAATTAAAAATTAAAAATTAAAAATTAAAAATTAAAAATTAAAAATTAAAAATTAAAAATTAAAAATTAAAAATTAAAAATTAAAAATTAAAAATTAAAAATTAAAAATTAAAAATTAAAAATTAAAAATTAAAAATTAAAAATTAAAAATTAAAAATTAAAAATTAAAAATTAGAAATTAAAAATTAAAAATTAAAAATTAAAAATTAAAAATTAGAAATTAAAAATTAAAAATTAAAAATTAAAAATTAAAAATTAAAAATTAAAAATTAGAAATTAAAAATTAAAAATTAAAAATAAAAAATTAAAAATTAAAAATTAAAAATTAAAAATTAAAAATTAAAAATTAAAAATTAAAAATTAAAAATTAAAAATTAAAAATTAAAAATTAAAAATTAAAAATTAAAAATTAAAAATTAAAAATTAAAAATTAAAAATTAAAAATTAAAAATTAAAAATTAAAAATTAAAAATTAAAAATTAAAAATTAAAAATTAAAAATTAAAAATTAAAAATTAAAAATTAAAAATTAAAAATTAAAAATTAAAAATTAAAAATTAAAAATTAAAAATTAAAAATTAAAAATTAAAAATTAAAAATTAAAAATTAAAAATTAAAAATTAAAAATTAAAAATTAAAAATTAAAAATTAAAAATTAAAAATTAAAAATTAAAAATTAAAAATTAAAAATTAAAAATTAAAAATTAAAAATTAAAAATTAAAAATTAAAAATTAAAAATTAAAAATTAAAAATTAAAAATTAAAAATTAAAAATTAAAAATTAAAAATTAAAAATTAAAAATTAAAAATTAAAAATTAAAAATTAAAAATTAAAAATTAAAAATTAAAAATTAAAAATTAAAAATTAAAAATTAAAAATTAAAAATTAAAAATTAAAAATTAAAAATTAAAAATTAAAAATTAAAAATTAAAAATTAAAAATTAAAAATTAAAAATTAAAAATTAAAAATTAAAAATTAAAAATTAAAAATTAAAAATTAAAAATTAAAAATTAAAAATTAAAAATTAAAAATTAAAAATTAAAAATTAAAAATTAAAAATTAAAAATTAAAAATTAAAAATTAAAAATTAAAAATTAAAAATTAAAAATTAAAAATTAAAAATTAAAAATTAAAAATTAAAAATTAAAAATTAAAAATTAAAAATTAAAAATTAAAAATTAAAAATTAAAAATTAAAAATTAAAAATTAAAAATTAAAAATTAAAAATTAAAAATTAAAAATTAAAAATTAAAAATTAAAAATTAAAAATTAAAAATTAAAAATTAAAAATTAAAAATTAAAAATTAAAAATTAAAAATTAAAAATTAAAAATTAAAAATTAAAAATTAAAAATTAAAAATTAAAAATTAAAAATTAAAAATTAAAAATTAAAAATTAAAAATTAAAAATTAAAAATTAAAAATTAAAAATTAAAAATTAAAAATTAAAAATTAAAAATTAAAAATTAAAAATTAAAAATTAAAAATTAAAAATTAAAAATTAAAAATTAAAAATTAAAAATTAAAAATTAAAAATTAAACGTTAAAAATTAAAAATTAAAAATTAAAAATTAAAAATTAAAAATTAAAAATTAAAAATTGAAAATTAAAAATTAAAAATTAAAAATTAAAAATTAAAAATTAAAAATTAAAAATTAAAAATTAAAAATTAAAAATTAAAAATTAAAAATTAAAAATTAAAAATGAAAAATAAAAAATGAAAAATGAAAAACTAAAAACGAAAAACTAAAAATTAAAAATTATAAATAAAAAATAAAAAATGAAAAATGAAAATAAAAAATCATGTAGAAAAATAAAAAATGAAAAATTTATTTATTTATATATTTATTTATTTATTTATTTATTTATTTATTTATTTATTTATTTATTTAAATTTGGTATCCTGTTCAACAAGACACGAAATCTTCTAAACAGAACAGGTTTAAATATGTTATTTGGAGTTTGATTTACAATACAACTTAAAATTACTGTGATAATGTAAAATATTAATAATAAAAAAAACCAATATTGATTTATGTACATATAATAGATATTTATAAGTGGCATAACGAATTTAAAAAACAAATAAAAAGTATATAGTAAAAAATTTTCAATATATATTTGTTAACAGCAAAATCAAAAAACAAAAATAAAAAATGAGAAATAAAAAATTAAAAACGAGAAATAAAAAATGAAAAATAAAAAACGAAATATGAAAAATAAAAAATGAAAAATGAAAAGGAAAAAGGAGTAATGAAAAATTAAAAATGAAAAATGAAAAATCAAAAAAGAAAAATTAAAAATGAAAAATGAAAGATGAAAAATAAAAAAAGAGAAATAAAAAATGAAAAGTGAAAGATGAAAAACAAAAAATTAAAAATTTAAGATTAAAAATGAAAAATAAAAAGTGAAAAATGAAAAAAAAAATTAAAAACGAAATATTAACCAGTTGAAATAATAAATATGTTTATTGATTGCTACAAATGATACATAGATGACGCGTTCTGTTTGATTTTAAAAAAGTGTCATAAAAAAATCTTTCATTTAC